>JARFOD010156076.1:0-12235 GCA_031763545.1 Mopalia muscosa | reverse complement strand
CTTTCATGGTCTAGTTTTGCAGGTTTTGGTTTTGATACATGTAATGTCTGTCTAACTTTTTAATATACCTAGTAAACTCTTCCTATACTGGCTTAGGCACAAAACGGAAAATCAAATCGTGAATCTATCCTCGCTTAGACCCTTCTCTTCAAACTATCTTAACACTGTGGGCGTCCAGATCCATTCATGGATGTCTTGTTTATTTACCGATGTAAATGTTCGTAATTTTTTCCGTTTTCTGGCCTAATGCTTTATTTTCATGTATTCTAATTTGTGTACAAAAATATTGAAAATATTGAACAAGGCCGGGCGCTTAACGCGTTTTGCAATGAACGCATAGAAAGGCCTATCTAAAACAATGGGATGCAACTCGTTTTGTCAAGAAAACAATACATCGCTCTATCGTTCGTTCTGTGGCGGTAACTTGATTTTTGTTAATTTGGCGTTTATTGCGTTTTGGAATAGAGCTCTTCATTTAGTGATCCTCACTGATTTATAACGTTCTATGGACAGAGTCTAGCGACATGTACTGTACGAGTTACTGCCTCCTTTATCATTCATTGTTCTCCCTGAATATTGAATAGAGGGTTTTAATATGTATGCTTAAATATTTGTCAAGAATGTGCGGAAAAAAAAATACTGTATTTTGATTGATTAACCACAATTTAAAAGTTGATGTTATTATCGGTTTCTTTTCAGTATAAGAGAAAATATTCTGCTCATCCTTCCTCAAGAACAAGAGTAAGTACAGGATTCAATTCTTATCTCAGTCTTTAATTATAAGGATTGCTGCTGACGCAAATTTATTGAAATTTTCTCAGAAATGTAAGATTAAAAGATAATCAATGGTTACTTACAGCCATGATTGGTGTTTTATGTTGTGCTTTAAGGGCATTTTACTTGTGATGACAGCACAAATTATTATTTAACTCCTTGAGGGCCCCTGGCCTTGGCTTAGTGGTGGCGTGTTTGCTTAATAAACTGAACCTGGTTCAATGTACCGTTCATGAGATCGAGTCTGCCTCTCAACCATCAGGTATATATCACAAGGAGCAGTGTGAAGTGGACAACCCATCGGCATGTAAGTGAAATGCCCTTGATTAGGACATTAAACCCCCAATCAAAGTAACAAACAAATTAACTCATTGAGACCAATAATGAGCTAAAAGTGTCATTATTTATTATTCTTTTAAAAAATAAATATTTATAAATGAACAATTTGTTAATTTTGAAGAAAAGTACATCCTAAATTATTAATTTACTGTTGTTTTTGGTCTCTTTTTAGTAAGAATGTTAAGAATGGAATAGCACAGATTGTAGCTATAATAGCTAAACATGATCTCTCTGAAAACCTATGGCCTGAGCTGCTGCAGTTCTTACAGGAGACAACCCACAGTGGAGAGGTCGCCAGTCGTGAGGTAAGGCCCAGCTTCTAGAACCTCTCTATGGGGAGTATCTGGAGGGATTGGATTGTCCTGAGACTGATGTGGAGATTTCCCTGTTACAGACAGGGCTTTCACTAATGCCAGGTGTTTGATATTTCACCTGTGGCTGCTTCAGACAATATTCTTAACAGAAGATACCCATTTCCCCTTTCTTCTGTCGGTTCTCACTTTTGTTTACCACAGAATAATATGGATTTGCCCATCCATATGTAGATGGAATGTCCCAATTTCGATATCAACAATATAGCATAGATGACCAACTTGATTGGTTGGAACAAAACAATTTATAGTGAGATAAAACAGTGGCGAAAATTCACAACTGTGATTGTTTTTAAATTCCCAGCAGTACAAGTGGCAGTATAACTGTTTCAGAAAGGGAACACAAAATTTGTTAAGTTTGTATTGCTAATTCAACCCAAAATAAGCCAAATGGATGCCTACTATTTATTTAACTGAAATGTAGACAGATAAAGACTACACATGTTTTGAATGTAATGCTTCCCCATATTAAGGGCACTGTCAAATTTGTCCAAAGTTATAAACGTCTGATGCATCTTCTTTGTAAGATAACACTGTAAATGTACAGCTGAATGTGCATAGGTTGGGTGTCCATGTTATCCTAAATATTTTAACTTTCAGTTTGTATAGCTCTATTGAAGTAGAAAAATCTGTCAAGGAAAAAACATTCTTTCTTTCAAAAATATTACTGTTCTTGTATTTTCGTTATTTTAGACACAAAAATTATTCATATTACTATTCTTTTTTGGTGCAAGATTATTTCATAAATTTTTTTAAAAGTTTTTGAAGTTGGACAATTTTATGTAGTATTTAAAATGGAGAGCATAATGTCATGTCAGAAAAAAGGACATTTTGGTTACCAAAGGAGAGTCTCTTTGTATATTTAACACATATGAAATATATATGCAAATTATGAATAAATGATTACAGCGCTTCATTAAACATTGGGAAGTCCAGATGTTGCATGGACATGTAATACATGGGCAAACTGTTAGATATTAAAAAAAGTAAAAATTCATTTGTCCAGCATAGGGTCAAGATTATCAAATGGTGTTTTGAGTGAATAACTACTTAGCTTTCTGTTTGTTTTTTTTTGCAGATGGGTTTATATCTATTACACAGCGTTGCTGGTGTAGCAGGAGAACAGCTGAAACCTCACATGGTCTCCCTGATGACTCTGTTAACCCACTGTCTAGATGATACCCGCAACTCCCTTCTTCCTTACTATGCCATTTTGTAAGTTCATGTGGGCCAGCTTATAGAAATTCATGCCCTCTTGAAAGTAGTCATGTGGTAAATGTTGTAAAGCGATCCTCCCAGTTGGACCTAGAGACCTTGAAATCCTTTCATTCCTTACAACTTGTTCCATTCATCAGGATGCAACTTTACAACAATAATTTCTATGAAATCTTATTCCTTGGAGAGAACTTTCGTGAACAATTTAATTTTTTACTCATCGATTTTTATGACTGACATTTTTTATTTTTTTTGTGTTATGAAGGTAAGAAATAGTAAAACAAACATTATTTGTAAAATACTGATTTTATGCCCAGGAAAGTATCACGATTTCAAGTGGGTAAATATATTGTAACTGATTGTCTTTTTGTTGGGGGACAAAAAAGTTAAATCAGATTTTTATCAATATTTAATCTTCCTTTCCAGAACAATGACAGAACTTGTTTTTATGGCTGGAGATGATGAATCGGTAAGATATCTATGACAGGCATAAAATAAAGCCTCCAGCAAAAAAAAAAAAACAGCTAATGAAAAGCAGTTATAAAACAGAGACACAAAGACTTATTTTTACGAGGTTTCCTCCCAGTTTTCCACCGTAATAGGGCTGTGTACAGTGTGAAGTGGACAATCTGTCATCATATAAGTGAAATACCCTTGAGTACGACGTTAAACACCAAACAAACAAACAAATGAAGCAGATTTGTTTGTAATGTTGTGTGCTTCTTATAATTGTTCTGTCTTGTTTTAAGCCTGTTTTAACTAGGGTGGTTTCTTCAGCCATTGGGCTGGCTGGTCGTCATGTGTCAATTAACATTAAGTGTGCCATTTTATCCCAAACAAACACACACATTGATTTCTAATTGAAGAGTTAATTATATTTCTATGACTTTTTATTATTAGGCTGGAACGAATTATTGATAGCTGCATTTTCCCATCGTTCTATTGCTGTGAAGGATGGTATTCTACTGGCAACTGGACTCCATGTTCACCGGAGTAGTGCACATCAGGCTGGAGTTGGCACCATCTTTGACAGAGTGTTGACAGAACTCGTCGCCAAAATGAGGGAAATGAAAATGGACAAGACTGAATTGGGATGTCTCAGAGCTATTGTTCTCTTTAATCCAGGTTAGATAATTAAATGTCTTCTTTGAAAAGTAATAGTTTCTTACTACTATAAGAAGTGGCATCTTTCGTGTTTAAACGAAAAATATATGAGGCTTCCTCTCGGTTTTTCACTGTTTTTAGCTAAGGAACGGTTTGAAATTGTCATCATGTAAGTGAAGTACCCTTGAGTATGATGTTAAACCCCTAATCTAATCAAGAATAGTAAGAATAAATTGGTTTCAAAAGCACTAATTCTGCCTTAATAAAGTGTGGGTGATTAAGGAAGCTTCATAGAGCTAATTCGGAACAGGAAGTTGATGTGCTAGTGATCTTGTGTTTGGTTGTTTACTTGCCAGGATGGTTGCCGTCACCCATTGGGCTGACATGCTTCACCTGAGTGAGATAACAAACTTGTAAAACTATTGATTAGTGACTAATAAGACTAAACCCTATTTCTTACTCTTCTCTACCTTCAGATGCTAAAGGATTATCTGCCGTACAGGAGGTCGAGGGTTTGAGGGAGAAAGTTTACGCATCTTTGGAGGAATTCTGTAAGGCCCAGTATCCCGATGAGCCAGGCCGGTTTGCTAAACTTCTCCTCAGACTGCCAGCTCTGAGAAGTATTGGATTGAAATGTCTGGAGCACCTGTTCTTCTTTAAACTAATTGGTGACACGCCTATTGATACGTTCCTCATGGAGATGCTGGAAACTCAAAACAGTAACAATTAAAACCAGAGCACCCAACCAGGGATTATCATAATGGCTGAAGGAGATGTCTGTCTTTGGCTTTGTCAAAAAACATTGCTGCTGTAAAAATAAAATATAGGTCAATTCTGGTCATAACAATGGATTGTCTGTGTATATCATTATTACATAAGATTGTCTGTGTACATTGCTCTGTATTGAATGGACTGCTATCACCAGACCTGTAATGTATCTGTTGAAACCAGTGGCCATGACCTTCATGGAGATTCTGGGATGCCATTGTCTAAACTTTGTGGAGTACGGTTGTGGACCGCTTAATCGTCTCAAGAGAATTGATTTCGACCATTCAACGTTCAGTTCATGATTTCCTCTTACTGTGACAACGTGATTATTGCTTCTGATGTTGATAGCACCGGATATGTCTCCTTGGATTTGAGTCTATGTTACTTTGGAAAGGTGTCCTTAATGTCTCCTTTTAATGGGGGAGGATGGATGTGCCTATTATTCTCTCAGGGGTAGGGGATCACTCAACTGTATCCACAATAGGGTGTCACAGGCCTTCTGATTTGAGGTGAGTAATACGTGTTAAAGCATAAGACTGCACACTTCAAATCGGAAGGCCTGCTGTCAAACTGTGTACATTCTTAATGAATAGATGTACAACTTGATGTGCAAAATAGTTTGGGTTTGTTTTTGTTGATTGAACATTTATCCACTTCATTTCATTATTATTTTTTTCTATCAATTCATACTTATTTCTATAGACAGATGTTAGAGTCCTTTTACCATGAGACTGCTTAGTTCTGTTTTCACTAGAGAAAATAAATAATCATTAGTTTGTTTCTAATATGCTTTAGACTTATATTTCCTCAAATTTGCTGACACTGTGGGTTGTGAATGATTGTGTAATTATCTTATAAGGATTTACCAACAAAGGTATTTTCAGTTGGAAAAAAAAGAAGATGATTTTTCCCAAGCCAATTTTATCGGATAGATAATCCGGACACAATTGATATATGTATCCAATGGTATTTGTTTTTAAATCGATTGATTTAGTTAATTAGGACAATATAATTTAGGCCTAAAAAAAAATGTCTTATTTCCTCTAACCCAACCAACCCTATGAAATAGCTCAGATTCTAAAGTTTTAATTGGCTTTTGAAATATTTTATTTATTATTTTTTTTTCAAATGATCTTCACAAAATGGCATATTTTGATAGCAAACTCGTTTTTTGTAATGTTTTTCGGTCACGCAAGAATCTGTATCACTTGTATTTAATATCTACTGTTTTGTGCAACGTCTACAAAAAAAAAATTGACAAAATAAAAAAAGGAATCCTGCCTGCCTAGCCTAATTTTTTTCAAACAGAGGAAACAAAACATTTTTATTTATTTTTAGGCCTTAGACAAAATTCAGCCTATTTTATAAGAAGGGCACAGCAAGAAGTCATGTTAGTGAAATACCTGTGAGTACAACATTAAACCACCACCGCCTTTTGTAATGCCTAGATACATTGATTTCATATACAGGAAAATCTGAACTTTCCGAAGTACATGTAAATGGATTATGCTTTGTTTTAAATTTTAATTTTAAATTTTATCTGTCAAGATATAGAAAATTACCATTGGATAGATCGACTGAGATTAGAATAAGCAATCTGTTCTCCTTTCAGACTCACCAGGACATATAAATGTATTCCTTGTTTTTTTTTTTTAATTTTAAAATTTTTTTGGCTTGAGAGTTTAGGCGTAATTTGCTGTTAACTGAAAGTATCCTAAGTTACCTAACTATATTTTTATCCCCCATGTTTACTTGGTTCCAGTGCTGTGTAATTGGAAACTACTGTTGTTTTTGGTGTTCGAATGAAGTGCTGTAGCACATGTTAATAGTACATGTTCCAGTCTGTACACTTGTTAAGATAATCTGTGTATTTTGATCCTTGTAATGGTTTATTGTTACCTTGGGGCGAGATTTATAGAATCTCCATCCCAGGTATCATGATGTAAATTTTATTTTAACTAACCATCTCTTTTACCTGAAATACCTGTCAAATCACAAAGTGTTAAGTTTTTTTCAGCCATTTTTCTTTGGTTAAAGTTTTATGTTTTTGTTTTGCTCCTCTTTGCCTCGAAGCAAATCACTCTGTTGCCGAATACACAAGAATTTTTGTTTGTATTGGTCAAACATACATTTTACAACTTTATCATAAGCATTGATTAGCAATCATCGGGGAATCACAGTGACCTCTGACCTGTTGAGTCACTGCTTGTAAATAGTGATATTTATAGATATTTTACTCCCTTATTAACTTATAAATTTTTGAAACTTTTAAATCAAAATATAACAAGACTCCTGGTTATTTAACATGAAGTGTGTCACAAATTAGCTCCTTAATTGGCCCTTTTTTAAAAAACTGTTTGATTTTAAGAATTTGTAACCAATAATAGTTAAATAATGTACAAATTTTTATGTAAAATTTTATCATTTTTCTAGTAGCTAATTTTCTTGAGCTTTTTCTTCATAATCTAACATTAGTATCACAGGTATTGAGGACTTAAAAATGTAACCTTGACTATAACACAAATACCGGTATACAAATTTGACTTGTTAGAACATGATTGAACGTATTTTTCCCCTGTATGTAAAGCATGTAAATGATTTATTACAATCTTGTTTAGTTGGAAGAGGTACAGTACATGATAATGTCTCACCGAGTGATATTAAATTGGAGTGCGTTGTACTGCACCTTTTACCATTTGTTATTTCATCTCCTGCATGCTTTGCGCTTTGATGAGCTTAGAAGATAAACTGTTTCTATAATAATGTATAGGACAGAAGGGATAATCATGTGGCTATGTTTGATTTGACTTATTATTTATAATCGCTATATGGATGATTGATTTGTAACCCATGTGCTTTTCGATTTGGTAAGCCAATGCAGGGTATATAGCTTAGAAAACCATTGTGTTTCTGTCCTGTTCATGGTAAAGGGAGTTGTTATATTGTTTTTCCCTCTGGTTATTGTTTTCAGTACTGTCAAAGAGTACTGCTCATGTTGCTGTTTGTAAACATGTCGCAGAATGAATTGTTTTCCATTTTAACTATGGCATTGTAAATTCCATTATAAAAACTGAGTTGTAGATACAGTGTTCCTTTTCGTGTACATCTAAAAGTAAAGTGCACCAGATTGATGTGTTCATTGATGATGATGATGATGATGCCATTGTGCTGAAATTCTCCTATTATAAGCCTTCTGGCTAAGGGCAGTTTTTTTGAAGAGTAGCAGTGCTGTCTGTAGGAAAATTAGTTTTCCAACATAATTGAAATGCTTCACATCTTGTTTGTGCTAGTGTTAATTAATGTTGGGATACACTGCCGTCATAAGCAATTTACCCTTAAGCATGGCGTAAAGCACCAATCAATTTATCAATTAATTTTATAAGAACAAATCACACCACTGTAGAACATGTATTTAAATATTTTACCTGAAATTCAGCCATCTTCAAATTATGTCGCCCTTAAGCTAAATGCAACGTTATTGGAGCAACAGAAAAGGTGTCTCAGTTACGGTTGTGTTAGGGGCTGCTCAGTTTTGGAGTACATTATCCTCACACAGGTGAAATGCCATGAGCACAGCGTTAAACACAAATCAATCAAAGTGTCTTGTAATAAATGATTGTGTCAGTGAGCAGTTTCTGCTAATAAATTGACTTCTTGGTTCTTGTGGAGCGAAACCTAACATCATTGTCACCACCACCCATCAACCTTATGTAAATAAATCAACGCACATTAAACTATATGCTTTTTGTCATTTCACTTCATGATGGAATTTAGCTTTGAGAAAATAACTAATACATACAATATTGATTTACTATTAAATAACTCTAAATCAATATTGTATGTATTGGCTATGTTTCAAAGTTGGATGGAATCGCATGTTCACGTTCAGGCGATTGTCTGTCGACCCATGGGTATACGATTGAGTCAGACGATGTAGCTCTGGAGATCGCTGGGGTGGATTTTACGAGGTTTCCTCATGGTTTTCCACCGTAACAAGGCTAGGTGCAGTGTGGACAATCCGCCGTCACATAACTGAAATACTCTTAAGTACGACGTTAAACCTCGAACATACAAATCATCCTTGTTTTCGACCGTTATTAGGCAAGAAGCAGTGTAAAGTGGACAATCCATCCTCATATCAGTGAAATACCCTTGAGTAGGACGTTAAAGACCAATCAAAAAAAAAAAAAAAATCCAGATGGAATTGAAGGGAGTTTTCTCAGAGCTAAGGATGAGCTCTAATCTGTGATGTATCATCTTATACTTTCAGACCTGCCTACTTAGTGTATTTCAAAGTTTTTTTTTTCAGACAGATACGCCAAACGTGAAATACTATACACAAAAAGTAGATATTTAAATACTCCATTGTGAATCCATGAAGGCAACAACAAGACAAACTGTAAATACTCCATTGCGAATCCATGAAGGCAACAACAAGACAAACTGTAAATACTCCATTGTGAATCCATGAAGGCAACAACAAGCCAAACTGTAAATACTCCATGAATGCAACAACAAGACAAACTGTAAATACTCCATTGTGAATCCATGAAGGCAACAACAAGACAAACTGTAAATACTCCATGAATCCATGAAGGCAACAACAAGACAAACTGTAAATACTCCAGATATTTTTAAAATAAGAAAATTCACATGTGTGCGGAGAATAGTAAAAAAAGAAGTTCTTTTTACACATGCAATTCATTCAGGACAGGTCTGTACCTAGTCCCGAGATGACTGTCAATACATACATACGCTCCGTGTAGCCTAACATCCGAATTGTCATAGTCTGTACCCTAAAATGTAGTGTACACACTTGATATGATCACAACATATATGCCCTGCGGTCGTCTTATTTATGGTCATTGGCTATTGAACGTGACATGGAGTTTAATTCAACAAGCGAAATGACCGTACACACGTGGTTTGGGACTATCAGTATGGGCTTCATTATCATTTAATTAAAACCGTCGCCGTCTTACCTCCATGACTTGCGGTACAGCCGGTTTGGCCATAAACCATGCAGGTGATTTCATCTAAAATGGCTGACATTGTATCTAACGTAAGCTACTTTTTAATAAAAGCGCAATTATAAAAACTGATGATTTATTTCTTAAGTATGTTATAGTTTCTTTCCAAATACAACAATTATAAATGCTACTAATGTTGATCCTTTGAAAAAAAGGGAATTCAGTTGACATACTTAAAAATGCACACAAAACAAACAATATTTATTAATTATTGAATAATTGTTTGTAAAAATGATCAGATTAACAAAAACACAGCTCATAAGAATTACATGTTGCCTTGGCAAAAGGTAATTTGTATAACAAAAACACTATTTGTAATAACTCCTGTTTTACTCCAGTATAAGTTGTAACTTCTTTCCAAATACATATATTATATGAAATCAGTGCTGATCTTTGAAAAAAAGAGAAGGTAAAATGACCTGGATCTTAATCTGTCTTTTGACAAATTGAAAATGCAAAAAAAAAAACAACAATGTTCATGAATTTGTAACTATTTTTTTTTTAAAGATCTCCCACGAGATCAAGCCGTCTGTCTGTCGTCCATCAGGTATATGGGTGTATCGCACGATGTTGCTCCGGCAATCGCGTAAGTGGTTTTTATGGGGTTTCATCCCTGTTTTCCACCTAGCCCTGTTTACATGACGGAAGCACTCACAGTCATGTAAACAGGACTACTTTCCACTGTAATATGGTAAGGAACAGTGTGAAGTGGACAATACGTCGTCATATAACTTAATACCCCTGAGTAAGACGTTAAACCCCATTCAAACAAACAAACAAACAAACAAACAAAATCTTCTAATAATCTCAGAGGAAAAAAGTACAATTTGTAACAATCATAACAAATTGTGTTGTTACAATTTGTGTAAGTGTATCAAAAAGAAATTTGAAATAAAAACCAGTGGAGGCAGGCAAATGTATCTCTCTTCATTTAGTCAATATGATCTTTTATAAGAAAAGGAAAGCTTTAAAATCAAAAGCTTGAAGATGAATTGTTAAAAAGGGACCTTGACCGATGTCCATTGTATATTCAATTTAAATGTACAGAAATTGGTAAAGACGGCTAGTTTACAGTATCTGCGCAATAGAGGGTAATCGAAATGGCTACCATAAAAACATTGTAACAATCAGCGGGAGAAGGTAAACAGCTCACACAAAAACATTTGTTCATGTTTTTGACCAGACATGCATGTTCTGATGAAGGTTTCCAATTTAATGGATGTAGTGGATCTGGGATGAGTAATTCTTGTCCCAGAGTGGATGTAATTACTGATTTATCCTTTTTAATCTTGGATAGGTTTGATTGGACAAACAAATTAAACATTTATTTGGGACAAATTGTATATAAAAAATAAACGAACGCTTTAAGTTGTCTCACTGATTCTATCAGAACTATTTTTAGAAAAGAAAATTTTGGCTTGCCACTCATATCTTTATACACGCCAGCGAAAATAAAAATTTAGCATGCCAGTCATATGTTTGACACGCCGGCGAAAATAACATTTTGGCAAGCCACTCATATGTTTGACCAGACGGCGAAATTTAAATTTTGGTACGCCAGTCATATATATATTTGACACGCGGGCTTTTACAAAATCCTGTATCCGTCACTGCGAGGTTTACAACCAACAAAATCCTATCAGTATTTTCGTTATTCGGGATTCAGACACAATTTGTTTGAACTGCTCTGCCCAGGGGCATGTGGGGCTGTTAAGACGACTCCCCTTCCCCCTCTTTTCTCCATGGTGTCAAAATGGAACATCCGAAAATCCCAATCTTTGTGGCTAAATCTGCTGTAACTCTGAAGGTCAAAATAAAACAAATAACTGGGATAAAAGAATTACATCTCTCAACACAAGTGACATAGCTTGGGCGAGCCTCACTCGAAAGCCACAAAGAATGCGGCCTGTCTCCTTGGGACCAGTGTACACGGTTGGGACCAATCTAACTATGACAACTTTACACGGTCGGGAAAATTCTCACTGAAACAGTTTTTAAGATTGAGGCTAGGCTAATGTTGGCGGCACTAGTTTCACTGGGACAGTTCTTAAGACTGCGACTAGGCTCACTGGGACAAGTATACAAGTCTAGGGATAGTCTCACAGAAACAATCATTAAGACTGACACTAGTCTCACTAGGACAAATTAACACGTCTGGGGCTAGTCTCACTGAAACAGTTTATAATACTGCTTTGGATTTCACTGAAACATTTTAGAACAGTGGCACTAGGCTCACTGGGACAGTTTTTAAGTCTGGCACAATGCTCA
Source organism: Mopalia muscosa (assembly GCA_031763545.1). Lineage (NCBI taxonomy): Eukaryota > Metazoa > Mollusca > Polyplacophora > Chitonida > Mopaliidae > Mopalia > Mopalia muscosa. Next base: position 366 of record JARFOD010156076.1, on the reverse strand, counting down.
CTGGGACAAATATACAATGTTTGGACTAGTCTCACTGGATCGGTTTATAGGTGAGTTCCACCTACACAAACCGAGGAAGTGTAAGAAGATATCTATTCAATTTTGAGAAAAGGATTACTCATCCTAGCACTTGTAAGTATTCAAGCCCGATTGTTCTCATATGTAAACAATGTGGACCGTTGAGTTGTCTTGAATGCCCGTGCAAGGAAAGGCTAATTATCCTCTTCCCAAGAATCGAAGAAACAACAAATGTCCTCTCTCCTGTCAAATTCTTGGGAAGAAACGATATCTTGTTTGAGTGGCATTTAGAAGTTGGGATGATAACATAATAAGTAAGACTTTATGGATTTTCAACTTCTGGGTTTA
>JARFOD010156065.1:0-12236 GCA_031763545.1 Mopalia muscosa | reverse complement strand
TACGAGAAATAAAAGATTTAAATGATAAAACTCAAGAAAAATGAAAGCTGAGCAAACAGCCTAGACATATGTAAATGATGTAAACTCCGGATTGTTTTAAGATTACTCCAATAAATTTAATAAACAACATGTTTTTTTTTTAATTGAGTGAAAAGGTGAAATATAATTTTATCTATTGCATTCATTTTTTATTACATAATTATAAAAAAAAATGTCTTTAAATGGAAGTGTAAACTCCGAAATTTGAGATATCGGCATCACAGATTTCTTTCACACCTTTGTTAATGACTATCAGTGGAAGTCCTACAGGGGGCATGAATTCTCTGTATAATTGTGATGTGCTTTATCACCGACGAACAATTGTTCCCAATGTCTACTGTTCAGTTCAAATACACATCGTGTACATGTTAGTTCTTCATATCCCTTACAGGTTGATGAGCTGTTTTGTCGAAGAATGGAACCATTCGTAAAAATGTTATTACAACAACAAAAATCTGAATTCGTTAGATAATTGAGAAGACAACAGAATCGGGGATATGATTATTCAAGACAGATATATAGAGGGGGACAGGAATATGAAACTTAACAGATCCTTTAGAAATACCTTTAGCACAGTAAGTGCTGTTTAGACGCAAGCTCGCACTAAGTTAGCCATCATTTAAACTGCATATTTGCCCCTTTAAGTAAATAACCTCCCCATAGTCAATGCAAATCCAAAGGTACGGAACCCATATCTGAAAATATCACATTGGTTGACATAATATTCGCATTTTTTTGTCTAGGTTTTCCGTAACAATAGCTCCATGCATGTTATATTTTAATACAATTCCTTGTGGCGCCCAAACAACATATCAGGCGGCTGCGTGCATGTTCGAGTCACGTAGGGAACAGTTTGTATATTTACCTGGAGAAAACTGAACTGCTACTGTTCAATTCTTATTTTTTGTTCTTTTAATATGCAGTTTGCTTTGTAGATGAGAAAGAGACATCCTAAATATTAACAAATTAAATTATTATTAACAACTTGATTAATAATAAGTACTCCTATATTACATATATAGTATATACAAGACTCCGTGGCGCAATTGTAGCATGTCGGACTCCATATTTCCGTGGCACAATGGATTTGCTAGCAGGTCCCCCTTTAAAGGCTTGTTTGGAAAAAAAATATGCTTATAATCCCAGTCAAATCAACTTTTCAAATTTAAGAACAGTCTTTTTCCGTCAAAAGTGTTAACAAAAATGTGGTCTTTATCATCAAATTATCAAAAACCAATATGCAATGTCGGCCATATTTTGTGTGTAACTTTGCGAAAGACAAAACACATCACGAATAAACAGAAAAAGAAAAGTTTAATGTTAACATTTGACTTTTAGTGATGGCTTCTATGGTTTGTTGAATTAGATGGAATGCACTCCGTTTCTTAACAGGCGGAAACTATTGATCAAGTGTGGAATAATCCCGTGAAATAGTTCTCAAGTATCGCCCACAACATATATATGCATAAATATTGTAGAATTATCCAAAGGCGGCCAATTTGTTTTATGTAATTTGGTGAAATTCAATCCCATCCATTGTCTCAAAGGCATAAAGCTATATTCAAAGTTTGAAGTTAAACTGTGAATTTATTCTCAACTTATGTGTGCACAATTCATACTGACAGCAATTGTAAAACTATGCAATAACGGCCATGTTGTTTTAGGTAATTTGGTGAAATGCAATCACATCCGTCGTCTTTGCAGGAGGAAGCTACATATCAAGTTTGAAGTAAATTAGTGAATTTGTTTTCAAGCTATAGCGTGTTCGCATACGGAGGCCGAATAGCATGTTAAAGTCTGATCCTACACTAGTAAAGCGGCGGAGAATAAAGCGAAACCTTTAAAGTCAGACCGCCAAATGTCCAAAATAGATGGAAGGGGTCCTGGGGCCAAATAAAATGTATTTAAATGTGTTGCCAATTCTGTTGGCAGTTGGCAAACCAAGGCTATATAAAAAACAAGAAAATACAAAGATTTGTGGTATAATTTTTGGTTCTACCGTTTGTGAATTAAATTCTGCAAGGATTCTCAACGAAGTCCAGAAAAACGTATACGATCTGGGCGTTTTTCAACCCTCCGGACAAAATCTGTTCTGGTGAATACACTTGATTTGGCTGTTTTTTTTTTTTTGGTTCGCTGCCCTGTGTACTGTACTGCCAGAAAATGTGTTAATGAAACTTGTGGAGGGCTTTATAATTTTTTGTGGAACAATAAACCTGAAAGTATAATTAGGGCTGTTCTGTATAATCCACATACCTAAGATGGTTATAACACACATTACATCACTTGTATACAGCTCTGGCTTTAATTTGAGTTGGTACATGCTCTATTCCCTGTTAAGGAAAGATTATTAGGAAGAATGTTGCTTCAGAAGATGAAGGAGTCCGAATCATTTATTCCTAAATTGTGCGGTGACCAAATGAGTGGGTGGTGTCTTTTCCTCGCTTATACAGGGGACACACGGGTACCAATCGCTGGAAAAATCGACACGTGTGTTCAGGCCAGCTACGGCGATCATGATCGCCGAAGTCGACCTGTCGCTCGGATCAAACTTCTTTGATATTATCGGCCGATTTTTAATCGCCAGATTAATCGCCCGACTGATCACCCATGTGTTCATGTTACATGGAGGTATAGCCGATATACCTCCATGATGTAAGCGACTACAGTGGCGCGAATGAATGCTGTTAAAGTTCGAAATCTCCTCACATGACACACAAAATGGCAACTTGCACAAACGAAGTTTCGGCGAAATTTTTTTCCAAATACTTCTGTTCTATCGTCGGAGTCTACTTTTTACTCTTTTTTGATGAGTGAATATATTTACGCTTCAATCTTTCCAGATTGGACAAACAACGAGACTGATGCCGCTTTTTAAAAGTAAAAAAATACCACGGATCGCTTTGTCAATTGCCACAAGTCGGCCGATAACTTTCGCTGGCAAATTCGCTGGCGATCTGATCGCCGCAATCGGGCGATTTTAATCGCATTATTTCTTGTATGTGGAAATACTGTTGGATTACGAAGAGAATTAGCAGAATAATCAAAGAGTAAAGTTGGCACAATCTAGAAGAATTCGGAAGGGTTCATTTATTGTCGAAAAGTGAAGGCATCCAGAAAATATTTGCTGCCTATTAACAATTTACTTAATTGCCTGGCTACAACAGCAGCATTTAAACTGTGAATTAGTATATGAGATGTGAAAAAAAAATACTCTTTTGCAAAATACTTTTCCACAAAAAGCAACAGATTTCATGCTTCACAGATCCCCCCATATTCAATTGAAATAGGGAATAACAATATAAAACTGATTAAAACTCTTTATATGAAGTTTCCAGTACGGTAGACACCATTCTCTTTAAAGAATAGCATGTAAAGGAAGTGTACTTCTTGTGGACGGACACTACTACGTGGCGCCATGTTAGCGCATCTGACAAAATACTCCCAAATGCACAAAGCAGGTACTTAGACCAACTTCACTCAGCACTGAAACTACACCTAATCATGACAAAACGGCCCAGTGTGGATTCAAGTCTACTAATTTGCTAATAAAACTAAATTAAGGACTCGAATTTAACTATTGGTTAGTTGAAGTATTTTTCACTATCATAAACTTCGGCTGTAAAACTTTAAATTAAAAAAAATTGTTAATTCCATTTTTAGCCAAGGAGGTCCAGCAAGATCGTAAGTCGATTGTCTAGGTGCAATTTCTAGATTTTAGGGGATAATCTGAATTCCGGATTCACACTAGCTGCAACATTTGGATTCAACAAGAACAAGAGGTGAGTGTGACTCACTTTATCCCATCAGAAGTATTCCATCAATGAATAAAAATGATACAATAAAGAGGCAAAAAAATAAATCTTAAGGGAGTGGGTATAGTCATGGGTTCAAATCAGATCCCAACTAAAAGTATTAAGTTGTATTTGTAAAGTGTAGTTTATTGTCAGACAAATGTGTATCCAAACTTAGAAAACACTGCAATACACTGTATTTTTTAAATTTTTTGTAATTGGATATATTTCTATGGTTTTTTTTATGTTTCCCTAAAGGACCACAGGGAAGATCAAATTTATTTTGACTGTGTACATTTCCTCGTTAAATAAAGTTATTTATTATTATTATAACTGTGTTCACTTCCTCTATACGGACAGACGAACAGACAGCGTGACGACATAATCCGTGTGGCATAATACGATGATGGGATAAACAGCCTGGGTTAAATGGTTTTTATTTTATTGGAATGACCCCATTACTGTAATATCATTATTATTATTACTATGTATCATTATGCTGCCATGGCAACCAGAAATTTTATTGGAATGACCCCATTTTAACTAGGAATAGAGTCTATTGTAAGACAAATGGGTTTCCAAAATTTGAAAACCCTGGGTTAAGCAGTTTTGATTTTATTGTGTTCACGTTGTCTGTAATACCATTATTATTATGTACATGTATCATTATGTTGCCATGGAAATTTTATTGGAATAACCCTATTTTAAATAGGAATGCAGTTTAGTGTCAGACAAATGTGTATCCATAATTTGAAAACCCTGGAGTAAGCGGTATTGTTTTTATTGTGTTCACGTCCTCCATACGGACGGACAGACAGACAGATGGACGGACTGTGTGACGACATAATCCCTACGGCATAATATGCCGATGGGATAAAAAGATTCATGAGCTCAGAAAGTACCTGAAAAAAATGATGATTTGCTAGTCAAAAGCTTTGACTGAAATTGAGTTTCAATTAAATACTGAAATACTGTAGTTAAAGATCGAAACTAAATATTTTCCTCCCACAAAATTCAAATTTTTTTTATTGAATTTGAGTCACATTGTTTTGTTCTTTTAAAAATTTTCTTTAATCTCTGTTTAGCCAATAATGCTTATTTTGATGTAAACTGCTTACAGTAAATAAAAGTATAAATATTTACATTGCAAATAATTTATATTTGGTAAAACATAGTAAAATTCCACCAGTTCAGAAACTCATATAGAAAAAGATTTACTTTCAATGAAAAAAAAAATTAATATTGAAAAGCTAACATTCAATCCAACATGTTTTAGCACATTAATTGACATGTGTCATTCCCTTGCCTGCGAACAAAACATAGATTAATTTTCGTAGATATAAAACAATTGAAGATCTTGATGGCTTAATAAGGAGACTTGTTCCATCAGTGTAATAGTTACCTTTCGATGACGTTTTATCTTTTTTTGATTCAAAGAGAAAATGGTCTTCCACATGACTGGCCATATCTGCCTGGTTTGTTATCTTAACCCCACACACAGGACATTGATTATCATCCTCCATGTCACATGATGTTGTAGGTTCAGCTAATAAAGACTCTGATTGGCTGGAGGGTACTCCTGGACTAAGTACATCAGAATGTTTGGAATTGACGTGTAGCTCTAGTGAAAGGCTCGAGTCATGGTGCATTGTGCAGATTGGGCATTCATAGATCATGTGACTTGTACTAGGCATTGGTTCACCTTCAGGTATAATTTCCATATATTGTTCAGCGTCTAAATTTGACCCGTTATCTACACCATTGAAAACATTTTTTTCAGAGCTACTTGACGGCACTGCAGGGCTTAGAACATCTAGGTGAGAAACATTGACATGGCGTTGAATTTCACTTTCTGACGAGGTGGCGAATTTGCATAATGGACAATGAAAGTCAGAGCCAGAGCTTGTCGAACTACTAGTTTCTCCCGAAGAAGAGTTTTTGCTACAAGGGATGACATCTAGTGAGAGGCGAGCTCTCTTACTAGCCAATGACGATGATTTTGAATGAAGAAGGCTTGAGTCTGGTTTTGATGTTACATGAACAACTGGTAACTTGTACATTTTTTCTCCAGTTTCTGCATTGACAAACACATTGTTTTCTGGAGAAATAACGGTCTCAGAATCTGTCATGATAACATCTGTCTTGCAAAAATCCTTACATACAACATTTGTACTGACAGGCTCAATTTCTTTTTCCATTGTATTGTCAGATTTTATATGCAACACTGGAATTTCATGCCGTTTACTGGTGGTATCTTCTTTAGGCATATCCACTAAGGTCTTATTGAAATATTCTAAATTGACATAAGGAGCTTTCTTTCCTTTTTTTGATGGAGTTTTCTGTTGCCGTGTTGACACATCCATTGCAGTTGCTGTGCCTTCAGAGTTGTCAGCATTCCCATTTTGTCTTTTGTTTGGGCTTAAAAGTTCTATGTGTTCTGAATAAAGATGGTCTTCCGCTTCCTCTATAGAAAAACATTGGATGTCACAAAAAGGGCAGCAAACCGAATTCTCTATATGCTCCAGTAATAAGTGTGACTTCATGTCTGGTTCTGTGAGATCCTCTTGTCCACAGATTATACAACTATACATGTATGGTATTCCCCCTTCTGCCATTATACTCCTTAGTTACACCCTAAAACCTGTTCAACAGAAAATTTGATATAAACAGGTAAATATTATCAAATTTGGGTTGGTTGAATGCAACTCACATGACAGGAAGCCAATACTTATTGAGTATTAACACAGGCCTTCTGATGTGAGGTGTGCTGTTCTCTGTTTTAACACTGATCACTCACCTCACAACAGAAGGTGTGTAAGAAGAGCCAATGAGGCCTCTTTTTATGGTGCAAATATGTCATTTGTTTGGTTGGGGTTTAAATTTGTACTCAGGGGTATTTTACTTAAATAATGCCATGAATTGTCCACTTTTCATTCTGCGCTAATTAAATAAGAACTAAACCAAGAAAAAAGCAAAGTAACAACCACACTTGTGATTGCAGGAGTCAACTCACTTGACTCTCTTATAAGACTTATATTGTTTGTTTGATTGGTGTTTAGCTTCGTACTCAAGGGTATTTCACTTATATGAGGACGAAGTGTCCACTTCACACTGCCTTATTACGATGGAATACCGGGAGGAAACCTTGTAAAAACCACCCCCGTGATTGCCGGAGCCAGAACACGTGACTCGCTCATATACCTATTGGTCTAAAAGACTCGAACCAGTGAACAGTAAGCTTATATCGAAGCATTTTCAGTTCAGGAAGCGCACTCGCTACCACTGAGCCATGGCCGCGGGCCCCATAAGACTTATAGGTCAACAAAGGGACTTGAACCTGTGAATGGTACAGCAAAGGAGGATCAGTGAACAGACAAGCTCACCACTGAGTCATGGACTAATGCCTGAGCACTGCAAAAGGACAGTGTGCCAATGAATACCATGAAAGGCCTGCTAAACTCATAAATAAAGTGACATCCTCCGATAGAAAATGGAGTGAGCTGTATCACCAAATGACGCCAATCAATTGACTTATACCTGGATCTAGTTATTTGTAAAACTTATCAGGTACCAAAACTGTAGTGGCATGATTTAATGTCTGCCTGACTAGAGATTTCCTATGAAAGATAACTCAGAAAGTTCCCAATATAAAAAGGTATCCCTATCAGTTCTAAGACAGCCAAGACATGATCTTATTCTAATTTTGATACCAATACGAAAGGAAAGCTTCAAAATGGATAAAATAAGCGGTAAGCAATTGGCACTGATAGATGTCACAGTAGTGAGGAACTCTAAACCGAACATTTACGTCCACATAGGTTTACATTTGTTAGTTTTCTTTCTGTCCAAAAAGACCTAAACTGGTAAATGAAGTGACAACCTCCGGCAGTAGGTGAAATTCCCTGTATTACCAATGCAGTATATAGACTATAGGCCTAGGCCTTTGACGTGCCTGGATCTAAGGCACATATTTCACTTCAGATGTCGGTCACAGTGAAATTGTGTTTCCTTCTGCCACATGAAGAAATTCTATTAATTTTGTAATAGCAGTTAAGTAATGTTAGCTAGCTTCATTCTGGCTTAAAGGCGTTTATTAGAGTAGACCTTTTAATTTTATGATATTGATGACATTACTATTTTAGCTGTCGTTTGAATTTAGATTATCTTAAGATTACAATTCAGGATTATCCTAATCATGTCATTCTTACAGACACATTCTCTAAATACTGGCTTTTAAAAAAAATAAATGCCTGTTTGCAAATAAATTTATGAACATTTTCGTACCTATCATATGAAGAAAAAAAATAAAACAAAATAAGACACCTCGGAACCGTAGCTTCGAAATTTCATCAAATCAACGTTGCTATTTTCATAAAGTTTTTGTCACTTAACAACAAGGCAATATCTGTGTGGACCGAAGGAGGCCTGAGATCAACAGTTAATTTGAGCAGAAAATTGCACATGATCGTTTAACGAGATTACGAAAATCTTAACCCAGACATGTCACTTGTGTCTGCCATGATGCTGATTTAATATGCGCGGGTATGATGTAATGCTCATTGTCCAATCATAGTTATCGAAACATCAGCCATCCTATTTGACCAATAAAATACGTCTTAACAAAACGAGCACCTGCTCATATTTTTACCAATGGAATCACTTGTGAGAAAATATTCTTGAAACAGCCCAATCACTGGTCACTTTACAATTTTCTCTCCTGCTTTGACCAAAACATTGCGACCAGAGGAAAAGTCATCGGCCTAACCTGGAAGTTAAGCAGACGACAACTGACCTACCAATACAATAAGCCGGCTAGACAGAATGTCATTCGGCATTTCGAGAAAATTGTTAACATGGGCGTTCAGAACGGCAACTAGATCCCCCACTGGTGTGTCTACAATTGGCCAACGTTTTGGATTAATCCACGAACTCCACAGCTCAACAACAACAACCAGATTGCATCCGCCTGCTAATATCGCTTTAACACAATTTCAAATTCAACCAAAGAGAAAGTATGCCGATGAAGTTGATCACGGTGTGTTTAGTAAAATATCGTTTGAACCAATTCGATAACCTATTCGACACATGCAATTCAGATATACCCACCAAATTTTTAAACATCCACCGAAATTAGTGAGCTATCTGTAAATATTTTATAACTAGTAATATCACTAAACTATCCGTCGAAATAGCCCTAAATGACGTCTGGCCTTCCCCATTTTCTTTTGGCCATGTTATATGTCAGGTATCAACGTCATAACGCGATGCCTCATCATGTTGGAAGGAAACTTAAATTTACCATTTAAGGCTAGTGAGATCCTTATGTAGCTGTGACACCCAGAGGCTTAGCCAGAAATTAAAAGTATGGTGTCCAAAATGGTCATTTAGTTTCAGTTTTTAAGTAACTAGGTGTCCAACTTTAACAGATTCCCTATCTCATGCTTGTTAAAGTTTGTTAAAACAAAGTGTCCAAATGAGCTAATTGATCATTTCAGGGTGTCCATTTGGACGGGTGAACACCCCTCTGCCTAAGCTCTTGGTGACATCTTCATATCTAGACTGTGGGTTAATATGAAGCAGACTTGTTGTTTTTTGTCTTATGAAAGTTATGATTATCTAGCCCTGAGATGACTGGACAATAAATATACTATCATTATGATAGCCTATTAAACTGTTATTTTCTATCATGACAGTTGTTAGAACAAAAACTAACTAACCTGTCTATTTGCAGCTCCTGTTCTTGAAATCCCAGACATTCACAAAATACAACCCTCATGGTGATTAATGGTGTTTAAAGTTCTGTTTGCAACATCATTTATGGTAATCTGAACAAATTCTAATGAGATATTCCAGTCTGACACTCTCCACCTGTAACTGCCACCATCTTCCTCCACTTTTTAATAATGAATAAACCAGCCCAGCGTGTCAAATGATGTTTTTTTTAAGAAAGGCACCTGTTGCTGGAATCCTGAAAAACATTTTAACCCAGTCTGTGGTTTGAAGCGATCAAACCATTTGCTTAGATTTGCTGGAACATTTACATACTGATTGCTGTTATAATAGTTTGGATAACCATTAAAGATGTTGCAAAGAAAGCTTTGATTATCGTGAAGGTTGTATTTTGGAAATATATGATTTTGAGGACACATAAGTTGCAAATAGACTGGTGAGTAAGGTTTGTACTAAGTAACAAACAATCCTCATGACTGACAAAAGTTGCTACTCTACACGATAGTGTATTCATTGTCACTTTATGTCCTCATTTGATATTCATAAGACACAAGACCACAGATCTGCTTCATATTGGGTCGCAGGCAGTTGGAGGGAGCTTCAGGTTGCCCTGGTGCTCTCGTAGCTAAAGGGGAACAGGAAGCTGATCTGTTTGTGGTGTTTGTATTGCGTCCTGTTTGTCCTGTATTTGTTCCGTCTTGTCTTTGTTTGTTGCCAGTGGTGTCAAGGGTGGTTTCCTTCACCCATTGGGATGGCACCTCGTGATTTAAGTGAAACATCCTTGAGTACAACCTTAAACCCCAATCAAACAAACAAAAATCATATTGGGTCAGCTTCCTCCTGATATGTACAGATCACAGGTAGGAGTCCCTCAGTCAGAAGACCTCCATCAGATGAGGGACCCAGAGTCACATGTACATCATGTGGCAATAGCCTGATAGGGGTTCTAAAAAGTCTCTTATGGTTTTCCCTGTATTGATTGTTTGTTTGTTTGATTGGTGTTAAACGTCGTGCTCAAGGCTATTTCACTTATATGATGACGGATTGTCCACTTCACACTGTACACAGACTTGGTACGATGGAAAACCGAGAGGACACCTCGTAAAAACCACCCCAGCAATTGCCAGAGCCACAACATGTGACTCGCTCATATACCTGATGGTCAACAGGCGGACCCAATCCTGTGAACTGTAAATCGAAGCGGGTTCAGTTCAGGAATCGCACTCGCTTCAACTAAGCTAGGCCGCAGGCTTCCCTCTATTGAAGTAAGCCATACAGTTCTACAATGAGAAGTGGACAGTCTGATGGCATAAGGGTGAAATATCCCCTTTTTGACATTTAATCAAATAATGAATGATTTTTGGTATCATACATGAATTGGAAATATCAGCACAGGAGGGCAGCATATAACCTTAAGTATAGTATAATATCCTAATCAAACATATGCTGACCTATCCAAGTGCCAAGGACCACATAACAAATATTTATATTTCCAAATATATGTTTGTGCTTTCAGATGTTGGAGCAACTCACAGTACATCAGATTTTGACAAGAGAATTTTGGTTTGGACCAAATACTATTCTTCAGTTGCTGAAGTCCCAGACTCTGTCTCGTAAGTTTTCCTCTAGGAATGAGTAATTTCCCGACATGGTGAAAGAAAATAATTAATCTAGACCATGTGTATTATTCTTCAGTATGTACAAAAGTGAATAAATTCATTAAACAGTCGCCTAGAATAGAAGTTCATAGGCACTGAAAGTAATAAGCCCCCCAAATATTTTACTGGTCAATAAATTGCTAAATTTTAGTCATGTTAAAGTAATTGGGGCATAAATTTGCAAGAAAAAACTTTTCATATTAATAGTTTGATGTTAACAACTTCCAAACTTTATAAATGTAGAACTCCTTAAATATTGTCCATTTTTCTTGTTTTACAGATATTCCAAAATGAAGAGAGCTAAAGATGTTTTCCGTATCCGTGTTAATATATTGATGGCTGTTTCCGCTGTTATTGGATGTGCCATCATGATAGTTTGGGGTCGACGTTCAGCCAAGCAAGGCGAGAGTGTATTTAAACAAAATTTAGAGTGGCACGAGGACATGAAGAATCAAAAATAGTATAGAATTAATGTTTAATATGAAATTTCATTTCTTACTAAAATTGTGTGAATATCAATTTGTTCTCAACATGATGATCTGTGATGTGTCAGTGTGACTTGACAGTCTATGTATATTTTTAAACTTAGCAATTATTTAAGTAAATATACAACTTAATGGATTTATTAAAATGTTCTTCCTCCTTGTTTTTGTTTATTTGAGCCAGTAGCCGATTTTATATACATTGTATTGTTTAATTAACAAAACTGTAATTGCAAGTAATAACAGTTATAGCTTTTTGGAGTAGCTTTTTTAGCCTGCAGAAAATAAGTGATATTTTGCCAATATTCAAAAATAGCAGATTCACACTGGTGGACTGATTGACAAAATTATTTGAGAATGTATATCTGTATGCTGTTAGGAAAAGGAGGAAGTGGTTCTGCGACCTGTTGATGTTGTATCTTGCGCTGTTTTGGACTTCAAGTTTTCTGTTTAAATACACATTAATCATAGTTGTGTGTGGGGGGTGGTGGGGGGGGGGGGGGGTCCCCCATTGATTATTGATGTTGTATCTT
>JARFOD010156054.1:0-12237 GCA_031763545.1 Mopalia muscosa | reverse complement strand
GGGGCGGTCTTTGAGTTGCCTTGTTGCCTGGCCAAATAGGGGGCAACACTTTATGTGTTGAGTCTTGCCATTTTAATCTGTACAATAGTCTAAGGCAGGCGAAGTGTTACAATATTGAATAAATTACATTTGTTTGATAAAGTGAATATGTTTGAATAAAAACGTAATATATGTTTTTAAATTCTGCATTTTCATTCAACAAATTTATATTTGAATGGTATATTTGTAATTTATGTCTTAAAATTCTGCATTTGCATTCAACCCATTTATATATATTTATTGTCTACATATTTATGTTTGTTCATGAATTTATATATTTATTGTCCATAATTTTATATTTGTGCATGTAAATTTTATGTTGTTAAATTGCAATCTGGGAAAATATAATAATTTAACCAAAAACATTCATAAGGCGATATTTCATTAGATGACCGTTTTTAATTTTTAGCCGTGTTTAAGTTTGTATAGCCTCAATTAAAAGTTTCTCATTTAACTGTATTTTTGTCTCGTACCTTGACACGATTTAATTATTAGCGGTGTTTAAATTTGTATTGCCTAAATAAAAAAAATCTCATTAAACTGTATTTTCACACATTGACACTGAATGGACTACTGTACTTAGGTAGAATGTATGTGAATAAAATTCACTGCTGATGATGGTTGGGCGGTAAACCGAATTAGTTTAAAACTGTATGAGTGTATTTTATTTTCTGATCATTCATTGGCTTAAACATAGAATCTACTAAAAATCTATTTTTACAGTAAGCAAACACGCAATCTTTGCTATTCTCTGTCCTGAATTTGTTCAGGTCAATGATATCTTTTATCCATGTACTCTTATAGAGGTCTGTACTCTATAGTATTTAATTGTTTAAGTTAGCTATACGAACGACATAATAATAAAATAGTTTATTCCTTGAGTTTCAACTTGGTTTTAAATATCGCGGCCTCCTGCCTTGGTAACCATGGCTACTGGGGGTATTTATAAGTCTGTATTGATTTAGAAGTGAAGTGCCGATTGTATTTCAACAGAGCAAAACAACATATCGCCTTCCTGACATTATCAGATTAAATTTTCTAACTTTATACCTGACTGAATATTGGAGAGATTCAAAGTTACATAATGCTTTTTATATAAATATAGTTAGTGGGTACTGCTAAATTTCGAATCGAAGTAAAATTCAACCCACACAATATGATGAAATACTTTGGTGTGTGTGTTCACACAATCTGCCTCCATCACGGGAATCTGTCGTTAAACTCATCCCGTAATTTTTTTTCAAGGGGACTGCATGGTGTTGTCAACCTATTGGAGAACCTATATTTTTTTAATGAAAATGATTTAAAACAGTAGTTTGGTTAACATGTTTGTCCATTTTCGCTATTAAAGACATATACCTATTTTTGTTTTGGAGATTTAAAATAAAGCCTCAAACTATTCACTATCAGCTCTGTTGAAATTAATAAATCTAATAGGACTGAAATACACAGATTTAAGTTGAGCCGTATCTCACTTAGGCTAATGTAAGGTATAAGGGGTGACAACAGCCATCAATTTTAAGCAAATATAACTAATTTAACACAGCTGATACAATGATTAACATTAGTAACATAACTCCAATGAATAGTTCCAACTATAGGACATAAAAGTAGTGCATAACACCACTGACATTAAATTTGTAAAAAGGCAACTTTGTGTTAGGTTTTTTTTTGGATAAAATGTGTGTTGAGTTTAAGCTCTCTGTTTTCTTTTGTCTGTTTTCTCTATCATTGTGCTAGTTGGTATATTTAAACTTTCATAATAAAACAAAAAAAAAACATATATATTTAAAGCTGTGAGTGGTTATATAAAAAAGCATTTAAACTGAAGAATGACTCATCTTATTCATCTTATAAATATGTTTATGTAACTCTAGTTGAGTGGATTTAACGCCGTACTTGCTGTTGCATTTCTTTGTGTCATTGAACATATTTTTACATAATATTTCTTTGTAGATGTGCCATTCCTGGCTGGGAGAACGATACGTACGCAATCCAAAATCCGGCCCACAACTGGACGATACATCGTACAATACCACGGGGAGAAAAAAATACACTTTACTCTACCTGCGAATATTTTAACCAGTCTGTTTGGACAAATTGGACAAGGCCAGAAAACTTCACGGATGAAATGTGGCCAAATACCGAGAATTTCACAAGAAGCCAGTGTGACCACTGGGTGTTTGACAAGGAAGTTTTCGAGACGACTGTTACGGAACAGGTACGAGTGACAAAAATGAAAACAAAGTTATTAACACGTCGCTGTCCTTCCATCGATTCAGTTTACCATGAAAAAACATCGCCAGTTAAAATAAAATTTACACAAAGTTTAAATTTCTTTTATATTTGTTTCTGACGGAATATTTTTTTAAATTTTTTCAGCAAAGCACTTCGATTCAGTTTAGTGATGTGGTATATCAATTAGCAATTTACTGACCATGCATTTGCTGAGTGTTTAATTATTTAGTAGTGCCCACCAGCTTCCTGTTACACATTACCACTGGACCAACTGTCATTTAAGCAAAATATCATCGAAAAACGTAGTTTGGATTTGTGATGGTAACGTAATATTGGATTTATTTTTGTTGAGTCTGAATCAGGTTGAAAGCAATTCAATTCTTGTTTAATACAAATTAGTACCAATGTAGCATATAATATTAAAATAGTTGGAGTTTTTTTTTAGCAGTACCCACAAGCTTTCTGTTACACATTAATACTGGTCAAACTGTCATTTAAGTGAAATATCATCGAATAACGCTGGTCGGAGTTGTGATGATAACGAAATTTTGGATTTATTTTTGTTGAGTCTGAATCACGCTAAAGAAAATTAAATTCTTGTTTTATACCAATCAGTACCAATGTGGCATATAATATTAATATACTTGGAGTTTTAATTATTTTAGCAGTACCCATTAGCTTTCTGTTACATATTAACGCTTGTCCAACGATCATTCAAGCAAAGTATCATCGAATAATTTTTCTGGGCATTTGTGATGAAAACGAAGTATTGAATTTACAAATTTATTTCTGTGGATTCAGAATGACGCATGAACACTATTAAAGTCTTGTTCAATACAAATTAGTTCAAGTGTAAAAAATATACTATTTAATTTTTTTCACGAAATATTAATAATGTATAACATGTTTATATTTTTCTTTTATTGCAGATGAGCCTAGTATGCGATCAGCTCATTCGACGTTCTCATTTAAACAGCCTATTTCAAGGAGGTAAACTGGTCGGTTCTCTCGCGCTGGGAGCAACGGCAGATATGTGAGTGAGAGCATTCATATCAATCAGCCAGAGGCGCATGCTTTTGTTTCATTATATAAAGAGAATTTAATTTGTTGCACAACACTTAGTAAACTCGAGTTGAATAATTGTTGTCCCCGTTTAAGACTCACCCGTGGGTTGTATTCAATTAATTTTACACGAACTACGGAGGAATTGCACTTTAATATTTATTATACGAGCTTTCGGCCCACATGCCGTGGTCTTTCACTTGAAAAAGACATGTGACTTTTTGAGTAATTCCTTTTTCAAATGGCCGATATAAGCATACAATGTCGTATAAGATCAGTGGAAACAGTCATTGAAAAACGGTGACCTTTGTGGACCGTCATGTGACAACATAAGTGTGAGAAACATTGATCCCCAACTGATATATATGGGGGCAAATACGCATAAATATATATAATGCATGCATGCGCCATAAAATATATACACCCATTCTAAATTCCCTGGTGTAAACAAGTGGTGCTAGCTTCCTATAAATCTTGACCTACTGGCTGGAAAAGCTTCAAGGGCAATTGTCGTTCCCGGAAAGCGACAGTTTATTTCTGTTGTCCCACGACAACTAAATGTAAAGAGGCTGTGGATGTTGTTATCTAGACGAAATCGTTCATTATTTGGTTCTTGATTCTTTTGCAATACCCACCAATGATAGTGACTATTATCAAAGTCTATTAATATACTTCTGCTATTCTCTATCGTAGATTCGGACGAAAGACGATCATGTGTATATCATTGATTGGGTCACTGATAGTAGGAATTGCCACCACCTGGGCTCCAGAGTACATCAGTCTGTGCTTCTCAAGGTTTTTGTTGGGCGCCCTGGGCTCTGGTTATTTCCTCAACGGCTTTACGTTAGGTAAATGATTTGGAGATTTTAATATCTCAGATGATATGAGGAAAAGACAACAATGAATTTAAAGTAATGTTGAGCTCGTAGTCAACATCTCTGAACCAGAACAGTGGAAATCGTTTATTGGAATTGTGTTTGACACTATGCTTATGTTGGGCGTACTATGAGGTGAAAAACTGTTTTACAGCTAGGCTTGAAAGAAGCTCCCATTTTCTGATTTAACGGCTCAACACTTACGAGGCTGACAGAGTACCAATTAGTTCCATCAAACCCAACCTGTATATGTATAAATTCTTCGGTGACTGTGGCCTGATGTATTACAAGGCTATTTTTTTCTCTTGGGAATCAGCAGTTAGTATACATACAAACTAGTTTGTGACAGTCAATGCCAATGTGAACAAAGTTTTCTGCATATGTTCGCTTTTAAAATCTAGTAAAAGTCTCATTAAAACAAAAAAATCTGTATAAAATTAGCCGTTCAATCGTGTAGATATCCTATTCATCGAGCACTAAATTAGTCTTTTGATGACACGAATTTATGAAACTATACCTCGATTATATTTCTCCAGGAATCGAACTAGTGGCTCCCTCTAAGCGGATGTGGACTGGTATGATTATTATGGTGTTTTGGGCCGCAGGAGAAGCTGTATTAGTCTTGATGGCTTACTTCATTCGAGAATGGCACCTTTTACAACTGGCTATTTCAGTTCCATTTGTCATCTACCTGAGCTACTGGTGGTAAGCATTTGTGAATTGATTAATTGCAAACCACATTTAGTCGAAATTAAATACCAAAATCGCGTACCGGTGCTAAAAATTGGGACTTGGGTAAGTTCAACCCAAATTTGTTCGCAACTAATTCGAAACACATTTTTAATTTCGGAAGCCGTGAGTGAGTCTGTGAAGAAATCGGATATCAGACCATCCAAGCTCTCACTTAAAGGGAAAGACCACTGAGTTTTGACCTAAAATTATTATTTTTATTGCCTATTTGCAAAGACAAACATATGCATTGCACTTGTAGTCGAGTAAGAATAGCCGTTAATTAGTTAATTTAACAGGCGGAACCTGCTCCTCAAAGTAGCCTGGCATGAACAAAAATGTTCTTACTATTAGCTCCCTGCCATCTAACTAAAACTTCTTGAGTAAAACGTCTAACTTTCGTTGTTGTTACGCAAAATGGCTTACATAAGGTGACAGTTTATCTTGATGGCCTGGCTCTATATCATACTTTACCACAAGTCTGTATGTAATGCAAGCCAAGCTTTGTTCTGTACAGTGTACAACAATGTCTACGTATATAAACGTATTATATCACATGGAAGTAATTTGTCGTTTTGGTCAGTAAAGATCGGCGTGGGGCTGCTTATCGTTGTGAAACAAGGGCCGGAACGATTAAATCTCAGTTCCACCCTTGATTTCATTGCATAGTGAAAACTTGTACAACTTGAACATCACTGTCTTCGGCTTACTTAGTAAAATCAGTATACTATAACTATTTGCTCCATTTTCACTGGTACGGCGTTAAACCCTAATCTAACAAACAAACGTTTTACACTGTAACCTTTTTATTTTTCAAACTGTCCTTATTTCAATACGGGGACCAAGTGACTTGTTCTGTTCTACAACATATGCCAAAGTAAAACAAAACTACCAACCCTGTGCATCAGTTATCTCTGCATTACTCGGTGTGTATTTACTGGGGTGATTTCCAATTTACACAGGCTAGTGCCAGAGTCACCTCGATGGCTGCTGTCCAAAGGTAGAATGGATGAAGCCGAGAAGATCATTCAACGAGCTGCAAAGGTCAACAAGGTCACTGTACCAGATAAAATCTTCGAAAAGATGGAAGACGGACCTGATCAACCTCAAGTTAAAGTCTGGCGAATTTTTTCTCACAGAACATTAATCATTCGGTCACTCATCATCTTCTTTAATTGGTAAGTGGCCCGCGTCCGTGGCTTCGTGGTAGCGTGTGCGCCTTCTAAACCCATTCCGGTGTACCGTTCCCGGGATCGAGTCCGTCTGTCGATCCTCAGGTATATGAGTGAGTCACACGATGTGTCTCTGACAATCGCAGGTGTGTTTTAACGAGGTTTCCTCTCGGTTTTCCACCTTAACAAGGCAAGGAGCAGTGTGAAGCTGTAATAATATATAGACCAGAGCAGGAATACCAGGCCTGTTGAGAAATTACCCCTCTATGATAGCTATACAACGAAAGGAGGGCATCATACACACAAGCGTCAAATGTTAATTACCCCCAAAGGGGCTCATTGGGAAATGATGTTAAGCTCTTAATCTATGCTAGCCAGTTAAACAATTACATTTTTTTAGAAAACAAAAACACCCAAAATGTATAACCAGGAAGACAACATGGTATTATAATATTCAATGCTAAAAAGCAGAGCATAGACACGGTTGTTTGCATTAACTTATACAATAAACATTTAAATAGTAATAAATTAAAACAATTGGTAACATGTTCAGAAAAAAATAATATAGCACTTAAGAAAGGTTATAAAGCAGTTAAGCACAATTATCTTATATCATTATAATCCCCGCCAAACCGCTTTTTTGTTTGTTTGTTTGATTGGTGTTTAACGTCGCACTCAAGGGTATTTCACTTATATGACGACGGATTGACCACTTCACACTGTACACTGCCTTACTACCGTGGAAAACCGGGAGGAAACCTCGTAAAAACCACCCCCGTGATTGCCGGAACCACAACATGTGACTCGCTCATATACCTGATGGTCGAAAGGAGGAATCGAACCCGTGACGAGTAAATCGAAGCATGTTCGGTTCAGGAAGCGCACTCGCTACCGCTGAACCACGGCCGCGGGCCCCGCCAAACTGCAGGCACCCATGCTTTTTAAAATAAATTTAAATACTTTTTTAAATTCCATTTCACATCTATTGAAAAACTACTTTCCTGCCCCTGAGAGCAATTTCTGAATACCCTTTGTGGGCATCACTCGCCTAGTCACCTGCTAGGTGAAAAAGCTCGCCTGGCAAAAAAGGACCATAAAAACCCTCCTCTTAGAAAGGTCATGGGAGGGGATCGACGTCTCTTCATGACCAGCTTTATCCAACAACTTACGAAACCCGTTTTGAAAAATATATACCCTCATAGGACAGACATCTCCACCTTTAAAGGGCAGGCAGATTTTGTAACTGACACGATACTAACCATTCGGTTGTATACGGTCACATGACATAGGATAGAGCTAGGTGTTATAAAAGAGGAAACCTGATCGCTCTTTGACAAACTTGCATAGTCTGGGCCAACTTAATTTCAACGATAAGGCTATTCTCCCCGATAGTTATGTGTCGCTCGTCAATTGTTTTTAGGGACATCAAAAGAAGGCATATAACATTGAAAACCATAATGTAGCGGCATACGAGGAATGTCAGTTGCAATGCCCTCTTAGAGCTTTCAACTTAGATAAACCTCTCAACATCAAACGAAGTTCAGCTGCTTGCGAATTTGGAGGATGTTAACCAATGAATATATGCAAAGAACGAACACCACTTGAATAGCCTATAATTGATTTTCATTGATTTTAACGATCGACTTAAAATTCGGCAAACAATAACATAGAGGCTATCTGAACATGGACATGCACAGAGTTTAAAATATTCACAAAAGAGCAAAATAAGCACCATTGTATTGCCAACGTTTTCGTGGTACCATCTGAGTAGGCCCAAATAGCACACCTTTCTTATCCCCTCGTGTATAGACTGTTCGTGGGAAAGACTGAGATCTAGTATAACAAGTATCTGTCTGTCTGCCTTAGGAACGGTTTTAACACTAAACAATCTAATATCTGGTTAACATCGTTACAATTTATCGTGACATCCTAACCATTGTCTTACCATATGCAAAATAATCTGTTTTCTCGGACAGCCCAGTGTTAAGTGCTCTGGCTGTCTACAATAATAGCAAAACGACGGACGGGGACAGACTTAGGCCTACCTACTTGAGGACTTTGGTTGTCAGGGCGGACTAAAAGACGGCTCAATGGGAAAGGTTTTCTCACGGATCAAGAACCTCCAAAGGTTGGGCGATTTCAGTCTGCCAAGCTAGCTGATTAGAAAGGAATTATGTGGGCTCAGCCACCAGTACAATTGGCACCGATTCTGATATAAACGTGACCTGTCTTGTAGCTGTTCACCCTACATATTTTAGTGGGTATTCGATGTGGCTAATACATATATAAAAGTACGCGTCACGGCTGTATGATCTCGATCGTTTCTCGACAAGTGTTCTATAGCTATAGACTTGACGACGTCATCCATATTAGGGTAACGTTTTAAGACTAGAATAGGATGGCAATAAGCGAGTTTCATGAAAGCGAAAACGACGCTTGTCAGTGATATTCGACATGTCAATTGTAGTCACATCGTTCTGAACACGAGCGTGTTTTGTAATCAAGTGCCCTGACGTGTAACAGTTCCTTTAGGTTTTGCAGTTTGTGAGAGTCGGGCCACCGGTACCTGGAGCTCACTTTCCAAAGCTGAAAATAAAGTTAAACCCACATGGCTGCTTCAATTTCAAAGTTGAGGAAGCTTGGGCTGGATTGATTATTTAAGAGAAATTAAGGATAATCTGGATCAAAATTTGGAAGTTCTCGCCTCCACCGTTAACTTGCCCTGTAGTCTGAGCCAACGGCGTTTCCACAGCATTGCTGTCGACCGTTTGTTTGTTGAACAACAACAAGATGTAAAACAAAGACAACACAAACCGTACGGCTTCATGTCGAGTAATAATCTCTGTGAGCAACAACAAGCTCCCACCCAAGGCCCCCTGGAAAGATATTCGATACAATGTAGCGCGGAGGGCTTTCTCCAGAAGGCGTAAGTCGAGTAACCGGAAAAGTCCCCTTGTAACCTGATGAAAAGATTAGCTTCAAATAGCTCTCGTAACTTATGTTTGTCCGTTAACCGCAAGCCCGCGGTGCTAGAAGCGGGCATGATGGGAGTTATTAATCTTAAAAAATAAATAGATTACCAAAATTAAAACTAAAATCAGGCGTTTAACAAATTGATGAAATGTCTGGGTGCAGTGTGTGTTTTTTGTAAATGAATGCCAAATATCTGGGTTTTGGGCCTGCAAAAGAAAACAATCATTTAACAAGTGCAATAGTCTGTGTATTGACGACAAGCAAGACGCAATGTCACACGTAAACTGTATGGAACTCCACCGTGTTATGATCAATATGATGGATGCTTTCATATCATACTAAACTAAACTCGTATTCTATTATGTTCATAATTTATAGGGTTGTGGTGAGCATGGTTTATTACGGCCTCTCTCTGAACAGTGGATATCTGTATGGAGGAGTACATCTCAACTTCTTCCTGTCTGTTGTTGTTGAATTAATCGGTTATGCCTTATGTTTTCCTCTGTTAAATCGTATTGGACGTAAACCCTTACACGCTGGTTGTATGATAGTTGGTGGAGTCGCCTGCTGCTGTACCATCTTTACAGTTCTCTATTTGGATGACGGTAAACACTCATTCTGTACTTTAAATTAACATTATAAATTCGTATATTCGAATGTTTGGTGCATTGTTTTATATTTCTAGTGATTATTGTTCTGAAAGAATATCTTGCTTACAATTTGTTTTGCGTATACGCGAATGAAACAGGTTGATTTTCAACAAAACGATAGACAAATCGCCATAGGAAATGATAGTCTATTCTGCACAGCTATTAGTTAAGATAAATCAAATACATTTTGTTGAACATTTTAAATGATGGATTTTATTCTTTTTCGTAGAATACCAGTGGGCTACAACTGTTCTCTCTCTGATTGGGAAGCTGGGGGCGTCAGCAGCCTTCGCTGTTATATACATTTTCTCATCTGAACTTTTCCCAACTGTTATTCGTAATGGCGGTATGGGAATCAGTTCTGCGAGTGCTAGAGTTGGAAGTATGGCCTCTCCTTACATTGCTGATCTGGTAAGTTTGCGGTGTCTTTGGTTTTTTTAAAAATTCCCTTCTAAAAAAAATATGAACGTTTATGTTATCTGTTTTAACGTGGATTGGGTTAGAACGGAGACAGAACTCAATCTGATTTTGGAACAGTTCAAACTACTTAATATTAGAGACGAAACTGTGCTAGATTGTGTATTCGCCCACTATAGGAACGTCAAAACCTACATACAAGCCATAGTCAAGTCCCATCAAGCTAACTAACCTCCCCATAAAAAACTGTGTTTACATGATATCCTGTTTGTGTGAACAACATAACATTTATGAGACCTGCTGACTACTAGACAAAAGCATGAAAGAACACAGGACACCAACAGAACAAAAGACTCCATATCAACCTTTTCTGACCACCTGCAACCCACCCCCAGCATATGATTGACTGGAAGACATTAATAAAAACTTGCTAAACATGACAACAAGAAAACTGATGGGAGCCCATACGTAGACTCCAACTACAACTTAAGAGAAACCAGTTTTTTTTTACATACCTACTGCATATATATTCCACATAATCTACACTCATTACCAACAGATAGGCTGTGATCACAACTACCCTCTGAGACCCATTTACCACAAGCTATATGTTCGACACAAGCCAATGGCTGTCCTTCTGTTTGATTTTGCTAAAAGATGTTTTATAACATCTTCTATTTTGCTTGAGAACGATGGCTGAATAATCATTGAAACGTAGCACCCTGAAATAAACTAGAAGTTGTAATTCATACAGTCTTGAGTTATGTTTAGAAACAAAATGGTTCGATTGTTATATTGATAATTGCTTGACATGATAGTTTTGATGTATAACCGGACATCTTGTAGAACAAAACAATTGTCTGTTTTTGCACTTATTTCCTGTTGGAAGGGTGAGCATGGGACTTATATTGTTTCTCATTTAAAACGATTTCAAAACGCATATTGTCTGGTGCACAGTAGCGATTAGAAAAATAAGAAAATTTGTAAAGTGCATCTTATTTCTGTGCAACAAATCAGTTTCCTGGGAACTTGTTGATTGCCCGGTTTCTAGAGAATACAGCACACATTACAAAGGTACAAATTCATTAATACAGTCTTCTTGGAAACTGAAAAAGACAAATGATATATAAAATCTGATGCATCTTTATACAAGTTGCCTATTTATTTTAATACAGGGAACGCTAATTGGTGGAAGTTTTGGAGTCGCTTTACCTTTAATCATATTTGGTGGTGCGTCAGTTGCTGCTGGAGTCGCTTCGTTATGGTTACCGGAAACACTAAACCGAAAACTACCGGAAAGTATCAATGACGCCATTAATTTTGGAAAGTAAGTATAAAAATTACTCATCTGTCAAATGTTACTGGGAGACCACTTACTGTCATAAGAATTTATTTCCAGTCAGAACTCTGGGGATTAAGTCTCAATTATTTTCTTCACATTAATCATGCTTTGGGAGATGCGTTTACACTTTGGTCAACTTGTAAATCTATAAGTTACCTGCATGGTGTATATATATATATATATATATATATATGTCATAAGTATTACCATTGCATTTTAAAGCTACAAATGGTCACGTGCGGCATACTGGCACAATGATCCGACCGAAGTCTCCGAAATTGTTGACGATATCTATAGTGTACCTCAAAACTTCCATTCTTGTGCTATCTTTTTCTTTACAGAAAAGCCAAGGTCAAAACTGCACATGATAACCCAGCAGTGTTAATGGACACCAAAGAAACGGAACTAGTGAACTATATTCATATTGAAAACATTTAACAGTTGTAGAAAATTCCATCTCAAAATGTTATTCCGCTAAACAAACAGTAAGGCTGGTAACTGGTATTTAAGCAGGAACTGTGTTAAATGAATGATCCTTATTCTTAAAGGGGAAGACCACCCAAAAACCATATTCTATAAAAAAGCAAAACTTTTTGTGTGTAATACAATACATTAATTTCCATTTTCATAATCTTATTGTAACTCTGGTTATCATTCGTTAAGGAGGATCACAAGGCCCAGTTGAGTCATCAAATCCTGTGCTGCTAAGTTTTCCTGCACTCTGGTTGGTCAGCCAATTT
>JARFOD010156021.1:0-12238 GCA_031763545.1 Mopalia muscosa | reverse complement strand
TTGCCCGTCTGTAGTGTTGTCCATACGATCACAGACATACAGTTAGCTCACGATAATAACTGCCCATTTTCTTGTAGTCTCCGTCTTCAAGCAAGTTGGTGACCTTGCAGATACCTTCGGCTCACTTTGGCTTTTAGATGGCACCCTTGTAGGTATTTCGCAATACAAACCTTCGATTTGGCTAAATTAAAATAGTTCGAAAACTCCCTACCACACCGCCACTCCGATGTCCATTAATTTAAACCGACAAATGTTCTAAATAAAAATCCCGATAAATCCCATTGTTGATCTATTCTAACTAGTGGATTGTGCTCGAATAACGTTTATTAAATCTACGTTATGCAATGCGTGTTATCGTACTTGTGGAAGATCCAAACAGATGCCGTTTTAAACACAGTGGTAAACGTTTTTTTTTTGTTGCTAAATATATATGCCAACTAGGTAGTTAACGACAAGAATCCACAAATACGCCATTTATTCCAGTTCCCAAACTAAATGCTAAACACATATCAGCAGTTGGTCACAGTTTACAAGCCAATCTTTACACCATTAGGTTAGTTATTACAGCTATCAAACCAACTATTAAATGACGGTCTGCTTGACATTTGTATGTCCAATGCACAACTAACTAGGCACAGGTGCTTTGTGTGATATGGGTTTCCATATAATGAATATACGGTTTACTAAAGGAAGTATTCCGAATACTATGGCTCATCTATAAACCGGGGTTTTCTCTCGGTTTTCCATCGTAATTAAGCCTGGACAAGTGTATAAGATGTGTAAAATGATCTCTAGAGCCCAAAAATGTTATCCATTTTGGTCAAAAATCAGTACCTTTTTAGTTATTGCCGATTTCCCCCCCAAAAAAAAGAAAAGTGACGCCAGACTCGCAATGCTGTTATGACGTCATTTATAGCTTAATGATTCTTAATCATAGGTCGCTATTCATCCCCATCTTCCTTCCTTGCAGCTGTGTCTTTATTTTTTACCACATTATGAAAACTTTGTCTGGACCTTACTATGACGTCATAGATGACTTGAGCTAATTACTTTTAAAGTTTTTAATTGTTGAACATATTTTGTCTGCCTCGGATTAACATCATCCTTACCTTTTTTTTCGAATTGTAGAAAATATATGCAATTTTACAACGAAGCAAGGGTCATTTTAAAGGATTTTATAGAACTTTAAAGTGTCTATATGTTTTGTTTATATCATACAATATAGGTAAATAAGCATGCGCGATAAGTAAAATCTAACTGAGATCTTCTCTCAAGATTATGCGCTCATCTTAGGCTAAAATTTTAAAGCCGAAACCTTCATCTGCTAAGCTGCGACGAACACGCCGTTGGTCTATCGGCCTTGATCTATATAATATAACAGTTTGTAGTAATACTATATAACTTTGATCACTTTTAGTTGATTCTTCTACTTTTCAAAATGCCGATGTATTATAATAATACAATTTTAACGTAATAAACCAAAGACTAAACAAAAAATTTAAATAGTGTGCGTCCGTTTTAAATAATATCTACACGTTGTAAGTGTATGTGAGAAATTGCAAATACGAACGAGTAGCCAATTTACGCAATTTTGTTAGGCATACTGGTGCATCATGGGATACATTTGAAAATTTGGCCGTGCCCAGGGGATTATTATACTTTTAGAGACACGGGTCTCTTACCAGGAGTAGAATATATACTTTTAGAGACACGGGTCTCTCAACAGGAGTAGAATATATACTTTTAGAGACACGGGTCTCTTAACAGGAGTAGAATATATACTTTTAGAGACAGGGGTCTCTTACCAAGAGTAGAATATATACTTTTAGAAACACGGGTCTCTTATCAGCAGTAGAATATATACTTTTAGAGATACGGGTCTCTTACCAGTCGTAGAATATATACTTTTAGAGACACGGGTCTCTTACCAGGAGTAGAATATATACTTTTAGAGACACGGGTCTCTTACCAGGAGTAGAATATATACTTTTAGAGACACGGGTCTCTTAACAGGAGTAGAATATATACTTTTAGAGACACGGGTCTCTTACCTGGAGTAGAAGGTATACTTTTAGAGACACGGGTCTCTTACCAGGAGTAGAACGTATACTTTTAGAGACACATGTATATTACCAGGAATAGAATATTTACTTTTACGGAAAGGGGCATCTTACCAGGAATAGATTATACACTTTTAGAGACACGGGTATATTACCAGGAGTGCAATATATACTTTTTAGACACCGGTCTCTAACCTGGAATAGAATATATACTTTTAGAGACACGGGCCTCTTACCAGGAGTAAAATATATACTTTTAGAGGCACGGGTCTCTTACCGGGAGGTGGGAGGGAGGTATCTCGAGCAGAATACACGCTCAGAGCCATGGTAAAGCACAGGGAGTAGACAATGCAGTAATTTTGTACATTTTATGTATTAATTTGAATAAGAACAGTACAATAATACTCAGGTTAAGAATAATCACAATAAGTCCAGTATACTACTCCTATTCATTGTAACAATAACACAGCCTAGAATGATTTCATTCTCAATTCAAATATTAATAATAATTTTAATAATTCAAATATTAATAATAATTATAATAATAATAATACCTTTTTAGTTAAATTTCTGTCTTATATTTTCCCTTTGAAAATAGCTACAAAAGCTAAAGAAATAAGAAGAATAACATTGGCATGTTCCACAACTCCCGCACAAACCGGAGGTTTTTTAGCATCAAAAATGTTATCAAAAAGAGTTCCGATAGCCTGTCCACAGTGTTGTCTATACGATCCCAGACATACGCTTTGCTTGTCGTTGTATCGGCACAATTCCTCGTTGTTTTTTTGTTCAAACCACTCGGCTCCTTTGTCAATCACTTGGGCTAGAAAAGTATTCATTCTCGTGAGATAGTGTGTTGTCTCCCAGGTTAAACATGACGTCACGTTGCTTTGAGCCCGTGTCCTGCAATCTTTGGTCTCGGTCAATAACTTTGTAGTGTTGTCGTTGCACATAATTTGTAAAGCCTTTTTTACACCATTGGTACTAAAAGTTTCGTCAAATACTTTTTGCATCGCATTACTGGTTTGTCTGCATTCGTTGACGAGGTTTTGTACACATTGCATCTCATTTTTTCTGTCTAATGAGTTACAATAACTTGTAAGTTCGTTAACATCGATCGAATCTAGAAAGCTCAAAAAATGATTCGCCTTTGGAATACATGCGGTAAGATGACTGATGAGTTGCTGCCCACTGGGACAAGCACCTTGTATGCAGATAGGCGCAGAAACCAACAAAAGAGCTACCACAGCACAGAGCGGAGTCATCATCATTGTAATTCGGTTTTCTGTATGACTAGTAACCCAAAGTGATTAGCTGGTCGTTTACTGTGTTAGCTGATAATCGAGCACTCTTACTGTAGGCCTACATATATCATATTGTCGGAGAGATTAGGGTTATATGGACCTACGTAGGTAAGTGTTTTCCAATACAAACATTTGGTTTGACTAACATAGTTCCCTATGACCCGTGATAATATAGCCCGAAAGTTCCCAACTACTTTTTGGGAGCACGTCATGACCAAAGGTAGACATCATGTCCGGCTCTTTGTAGTTACTATCTACAAGTACCGGATAATGACATTGCCACTCGAATGCTGCTTATTTAAGCCGGCGAATGACTGCTTGCTCTGAAAAACACGAGACATTCCACTGTTGATAACATATACTTTTTGGATAGATAACCTGATTCAGATTAGATATCAATATTGCACCACGCACCTATTTAACTTAAATTGTGCAATACGTGTTGGATCATTCTAGGTCAAATCCGCCAGTGGTCCCAGCTCGCCCTTCCCCCATTTTGATTAAACTATCAAATCATAATCTATAGTGTAAAAATCAACACACAGATTAACCTCATATGACATTATGTTTATGAGATTCAGCCTCCTGACATTTGCCAAAAAAGCTGGTAAAAATGCGCGAATGGTTTTTTTTATATCAATTTGGAAGCTTATAACTCGGGACTGGAGCTATAGAAAGGAAAGTTTGTATCCTAACGTATTGGCCTCAGACTTTCTATATCTCAAGTCCTTGTCAAAATATATGCAACCAAAGTAGCCACTTAATTGTTCACTGTGCCATTAATTGTTTGATTTCTGATATCACTCTGTGCCTTTCAGTTGATATATCC
Organism: Mopalia muscosa; assembly: GCA_031763545.1. Lineage (NCBI taxonomy): Eukaryota > Metazoa > Mollusca > Polyplacophora > Chitonida > Mopaliidae > Mopalia > Mopalia muscosa. The sequence continues at coordinate 8,045 of JARFOD010156021.1, read as the reverse complement.
ATCACTCATCACATACCTGTTGGTTGTCGATCGCCACAAGCAAGTAAGGGTGAATCAAGTCATTTGTGAACGAATTGCATCCAACCGAATTTGCGATTGGCTTAAAAATTAACCCTGTTTTCGGCCATTTTATGATCTCTCCTGTGTTCATGAACATAAAGTTAATCAACTACCACTTTTCACACACTGCATAATAAACACATACTTCAAAACCATACATGATTCCAAATCAAAATTTTGCGTATATCTATTAAAATTATTTCTGCTGTTTACTGTTTAATCCTATATTCCCTATGTATTCCAAAATTTTATTCTATTTAAACTCTCATATACTATTTTATCGATGAATCCTCTCAGTAGCTTAATATATTGTTTGCATGTTGTCTTACAAGGTCTAGTCGATCAGGAAAGGCCTGATGTGTTTGGTGCCTCTTTGAGGACATAGGGGGAGGGGGATCTGAAGTCACTATGTATACTTCTGGTATGCGTTTACAATACAACTAATTGCTAAAACTTTACACAAATAGGCAAGTATTCATAGTTTACAAACCATATGCCAAAACTGTAACCGTGCAGATACGGAGTCACAGTTTATAAGATAACAGGTCAGACTTAATGTATAGGCAAGATATCACAGTTAACAAACGAGATATTAGGACTTGATATGTACAGGCAAGAGATCACAGTTAACAAACGAGATGTTAGAACTTGACATGCACAGATAAGAGATCACAGTTAACAAACGAGATATTATGACTTGATATGTACAGGCAAGAGATCACAGTTAACAAACGATATGTTAGTACTTGACATTTACAGGAAAGTGATCACAGTTAACAAACGAGATGCTTAAACTTATAATGCACAGGAAAGAGATCACAGTTAATAAACGAGATGTTAAAACTTATAATACACAGGAAAGAGATCACAGTTAATAAACGAGATGCTAAAACTTATAAGGCACAAGCAAAGAATCACAGTTAACAAAGGAGATGCTAAAACTAATAATGTATAGGCAAGAGAACACAGTTAACAAACGAGATGTTACAACTTGACATGTACAGGAAAAAGACCACAGTTGACAAACATTATGCCAAAACTTGTCATGTATAGGCGAGAGATCACAGTTTACAAATTGAATGCTGAACTGTTTTACAGCCAACAAACCCAAATGTTCAACTTTACATGTATAGGCTACAAGTCACAGTTTACAAACCAAAAAACAATATATGTATAGTTTAAGAGACACAGTACTCAACCTAAGTCCCCAAATTTGTACCTGTATAGGGAAGTGATCACAATCAGCAACCCCAAATACTTGAACTTTACATGTATGGGTTAGGGACCATAGTTAACAAGCTAAATGCCCCAACTTTACATAATCACAGTCAACAAACCAAATGCTTGAACTTAAATGTATAGGCAAGTGATGACTGTCAACAAACTAATTGCTAAACTTTTTAATGCATAGCTTAGGGGCCACAGTTTACAAACCCAATGCTAAAACTTTACATGTACTAGTATTTTTCAGGGGCCACAGTTCTCAAGCTACCTGTATAGGAGAATGATCACAATCAGCAACCCCAAATACTTTAACTTTCTGTCACAGTTTACAAGATAAATGCCCTAACTTGAAATGTATAGGCGGGTTATCTCTCTCAGCTAAATCTTAAAACTGTGGATGTAGAGTTTAGGGTCACAGTTAAAAAATACTTGACTTTGCTCGCCCGACGCAATGTTTCGTTCCTGATGTCGAGGTAAACGGCGTTGTACATATACAATAAAGAATAACGAGTTGGAGTACTCTGCCCCTGGTCTGGATGTATTTACATGACCAAAGTACAATTAGCTACAGATGCTAACTCCATTTAATAAATATATCAGTTACTACAGGAAGTGCTACAGATCTCCTAATTCGGCAAATGTCACATCCATCTATAAATTCCAAGATCAACTTATAAATTTTATTAACCGATAAATAAAAAAGCGCAATTTTCAATGTTCAATTAGTTTTGTCTTGATCCTTCAAAATATCATGCAAAACTATTTGAATGAAAAGCTATCTTTCCAGGGGAACTTAAAATAATTGGCTCCAAAGCTATTTTTTGCAACATATCGCAACATTTTATATACAATGCAGTACTACCCTTCCCCGAAGAGATCACCTGGGGATTTCCACAAGGATCAATCCTGGGTGCAATTTTTTTTTTACTTACAACCAGTATGGCAGATTGGTAGAGGAGTTATTAGATGAAACGTGCCTGGATTCTCTCTGTACGACCAGTATGCCAGATTGGTAGAGGAGGTATTAGTTGAAACGTGTCTGGGTTCTCTTTGTACGACCTGTATGTCAGATTGGTAGAGGATGTATTAAAGGAAACGTTTCTGGATTCTATCTGTACGATCAGTATGTCAGATTGGTACAGGAGGTATTAGAGGATAAGTATGTCAGATGGGTAGAGGTGGTATTAGATGAAACGTGTCTGGATTCTCTCTGTACGACCAGTATGTCAGATTGGTAGAGGAGGTATTAAAGGAAACGTTTCTGAGTTCTCGCAGTACAACCAGTATGTCAGATTTGTAGAGGAGGTATTAGAGGATAAGTATGTCAGATGGGTAGAGCAGGTATTAGAGGAAACGTTTCTGGGTTCTCTCTCTACGATCAGTATGTCAGATTGATATAGTTCATAAACACACAATTCTCAGGAATGAATGTCTTAAAAACACTACAGATTTTCTTACACTAATCCAAACTTTTTAATTGAACATCTCGATTCGCTGTTTTCTTAGTAGACGTCAAGTTTTGGTCATACCGGTAGGCATAAAACAGGGAATAAGAAAGAAGCCTCCCACGTCGCCCAATCAATATAGAAAGGCGATCCTTTAATATATCCCATTATGAGTCAAGTGACTTTAACGAAGATCAAGAGATAAAAGTGTGCACACGAAAGCCAGTCGGATATTGAACTAAACATTCAAGACAATTATCATCTCAAATCGACTAATCTACTGATGTATTATTGATAAGCCCCGAAGTATCTTCTTAAGTGCCGTGTATAAAACGTTAAAATATAGAACGACAATATCTTTCTACATCACGCGTACATAACTATGCCGAATCAGTCCCACTGATGATACATTTTGCGGCCCTAAAATAGTGTCCCCCCCACCCCCCGGCAAAAAAATACACACTTCCCTAACGCATATCCTTATAGTTAATATGTTCCGGATTTAGCAGAATCGCTGTGTGTTCTTTCATGGTATCTGTCGATAATGTTATAAGATACACTTTGTCATACCTCAGATTATACGCAAGAGATTTTCAATTTATCATATAATGAAGTTAGCAGTCAATATCCCCGTCTGTATTCGTCTTTGTCTTAAATCGTTTGATATATTAGGTGACTGATGCTACAGTTCGGATTACAGTTGAACAAACTGTGTTGGGGTGGCGTCGTAATGCACTGTAGGAACTTCTGGTCAGTCTGAAATAAATGCCGAGGCCCACTTGAACGCATCCCAATACAATAGAGCAGAATTGTTTTTGATTTTAGTTCAAGATTGCTTATTTACTTGTTTTACTTGGCAGAAAAAATACGCTATGTCAATTGTCACACATTCAAACCGTATATCAATTATGGTTAAACAGACAAATGCTATCAAGTCATTAAAATATGATCAAGGCTACATAACATTGATTCCGATTAAAATTTTGATTTCGCAGGTTTTACCCGGAGAAAATTCGTGGTCGGTCTATCGTGAACTATCGTCAGTTGTAGTTTGTTAAGAGCGCCGGCCTTGATGTCTAGAGACCCGTGTTGCATCCAGGTTGTTGCAAGCAGAATTGTCTGTCTGTACTTAGCATTACCCTGGTCTGTATCCACTACAACCGGATTTGATCCTACGGTCAACTGCCGTGAAGAGAGTGTTTTCTGACACATCTCCAGGTCGATAGGCCTACGTTTAATGTACCCCATTAAGACAGGAAAAGAAAGTCCTGAAAGGCGATAACAGAATGAGTGTCCACGAAAGTAAGTCGGATATTGAACTCGCTGCGTAGTAATTTATCAGCGAAACAGAGTTATACTTGCCAAGTACACTACCGCTGCTATTAACCTTTCAAAGGAATGCTACCCTGTGTGCATTAAAAGCCAGTAACATCGATGGGTATTCTCTAATTTAGGTAATATATATAATCGGTAATTCAGAAGCTAATGATAGATCAATAGGGAATGATATCGATTGCAGACCGTTTGAATTTAATAATTAATTTTTGCTTGAGCATTGAATCAGTCAACCAATCTAACAAATATAGTTTTGTCGTGCCATCCACGACAAAATGATTACCAAATGATCCGGATGTTCTAAACGGATGTAATTATTATCCACAATATGAAAACCCTTCAAGATTTTAGCGACTATGTCAATGTACCCAATTTGTTTCAAGTAAGAATGGAATTCCGTCGTAAATCTCGATTGACCTCTATTTTTCAGAACATCGAATTCTCAAGACAATTGGAACAATTTTAGCTAGAAAGTAGTCTTTACTTTTACACTGCAATTACATGTCTCCATTCACGCTACCGTAATCGTTGTATGTGATAGAACAAGACAAGTGAGCTTTATTTTCAGCCATATTTGTAATTCCATACGAATTGCACAGTACTTTGTTTTAACATCTATGGTGAAATAAAAAAAATTTAAAATATCCGAAAAGAAAAACGTATGTCACATTGTAAAATGTATGATAAGAGTTGTAATATATACGTAGTGCATATCAGACAGAAGTGGAACTACTGACGACTTGTACAGTGCTTTTATTTCTACATCTATGGTGAAATAAAAAAAATTAAAAAAATGTCATATGTCGCTTTGTAAAATGTACGATAATAGTTGTAATAAACTTCGTGGTGATGTCAGACACTGGATGAACGAGGACCATCTAAATATTGCATTATAGTGAACACTTTACACTAGGTAACGTCTAGACATAGCTGTGAAACTTAGCCATGGACCCAAAAGAGAAGTAAACTGAGCAATAATCGAATCAAATCGGATAGGTGCTGATGCCATTTTCCACCAGTTGGAGCAGGGCATCACAGAGAAGCCTGGCAAATTAAATTACGAGCTAGATAAGCTTTTCATGGCGGACGATCTTAAAAATCCATTAAAGATAAATGTAATGAGATAAGCTTAAAGTTTTTCTCAGTTTTGTATCAGAAATTGTAATCGTGACGAAACGTTGAACAGCTGCCTGATTTTCAAGCTTTCTTGATAAGAAAATAAGATGGGACACACGAAATACAAGTGACAACTTATGTTCCACTTTCAACAACGAACATCGAAATAAAATAGTAAGATGAATAATAAATCGTCGAATAAATATTACAAACTGTCATTTCAGCAAGGTGTTCTTTCAATGTAAAGCCCAATACAGTTGACGAGGTTCTGTTAGAGAGTCCATGCATCGGTCGTCCATCATTGGACCTCCGCTAACTTTAGAGAACATCAAAGAACATTTATCTTCATTCAGTAAAACAATAGAATTTTTAAATATCAAATAATCTTTCAATAAGGATTTCGGTTGTGGCTATTTGAGATTTAAAAGGGACTTTCAGTCTGTATAGTGGAAAGGAAGATGGACACGGAAAATGGAACCAAAGAAACATACAAAAAGTACACAAATGGATAATAATGTATTAGCCATCTGACGACAAATGCACTAAAGTTCACCTAAAGTTATATCAAGTTTATTTTATTAAGTTTTGGTGAGGGCCCTCTTCCATTACCTTTACCAGTTTTCTAAATCTTCTGTGTTATTTATCGACATGAGTTACCTTTCGTCGGTCTCCACAAATAACTAGCTTCGAATATATTATATCTCAATACTAAAGCACTGGAACACTAAAAACGATGGTATTACTAAAAGACAACAGTACTAATATATGGGTTATGAATATGAAATTAATTCCGGATTAATGAGCTAAATATGATATTTTTACCAATACTAGGAATACAGAACTTTGGTTACACAGGTGTAAACGATAATACACGGAAACCCCATTGTGAATTTGAGTTTTGTTTCCTGTATGAAATACATATAGAAGGTACGAGAAACCTGAAAATTCATCTCAAATAGGAAATAGAGACTCCATCATTTTGTTTTTTCTTTTTATGGATATAACCCACAATCCTGTTTTTCAGCAAAGAGATGTGTGTTAAAGGTTTTGTTTGGCATGAAATGCACACTCAGAAATAATACGTCTTTGTCGGTTCTACAGAACCGACGACGTTTGTAAATGGAACCATTCAGATAAAACGTGGTTCAATGGTATTAGAAACTAAAGAGATAGAAGCTACATCCGATGCAAAATAGTTCTCTACAGAACAGAAAGGCTTTCCTCGACAATCATTAGCTGAAGAACCCTTAATGGATCTATGAACGATAGTTTTAAGAATGTGTAAATTGCACACTTACAACTATCGTTCATATTTCCATTAAGGGGTTATAAGGTTATTTTTCGAGAAAACTTTCAAGACATCTCGAGGAGATGCTTCAGCGTTAAACGTTTGATGTCTTTGCAATCTTATAATTAAATCAATTATACGCTCTCTTCGAGTATAAGGGGCCAAACTCATCGATTAATGCTGCCATGCCATGTCCTAACCACACTGGCGTGATAGAGTCCATATTGAGGTCAATAACAGACACTCACCGGATTTTGGTACTAAATAGAACAGGATATAATGCGATAATGTCCTCTAGGAAAACGAAAAGATTCGAAATTGTCGTATCGATTATAGAAAGATCGGCTGTCCTGATGCTTTACACTTTACACAAGAGAGAAATAAAATCAGTTATCATACCAAGGCAAAATGTCACCACATTTAAATATTTGTAAATAGTACCAACTTTCAATATAATTTCGTTCAAGAATCTCAACCCACTAAAATGCTGTTAATATGGGACTGTAGGCAATTTATTATTAATTGATTATGAAAAGTAAATTATTGATGGGCATTTATTTATTTATTTATTTATTTATTTATTTATTTATTTATTTATTTTTTCATTCATTCATTCCTTCATTCATTCATTCATTCATTCATTCATTCATTCATTTATCCGACGTTTGAACAACATGATTGCATCCCAATTACAGAGCATTGGCCAGTATTACTGTGTGAGTTGTCAGACTAGACGCGCAAAAAGATTGTGTCGATCGGGGAGGGGATGGTTTAACAATTAACTGCTAAATATTAATAGGTGAGTCATACGTTGTGGCTCCATTAATAGCGAGGGTGGTATATACATAGTTTCCTTCCGGTTTTCCATCCTATCAAATTGAGTCACAATTTGTAACGGACAGTCCGTCGTCATATAAGTATATAATCATAAAATTCGATGTTAAACCCCATTCAAACAAACAAAGAATGTGTATCAAAAAATATCACAATTACAGAATTTAATACCTAAACCTAAACGTTTTATTTGAAAAGTAGCTTCTCGATGTGAAGTTTTTTGCTTGAGTAGACATCTCGATTTAGGCATAACTGTAGGACTCAACCAGCCTCACTTAACACATCGACTAATCAATACAGACGGTTGATCCTTTAAGATATCCCATTAGGAGAGAAGTAGCTAACCCAGGGTCTGAAGATAAAAGTGTGCACATAAAAGCCAGTCGGATATTGAACTAACAGTCTAGTCAATTATCAGCTGAAGTCGACTAATCTACTGATGTATTAAAGGTAGGCCCCGAAGTATCTTCTAAAGTGCAGCGTATAAAATGCTCAAACATAGAACGACCTTTTCTTTCCACTTAACACGTAAATGATTAAGCCGGATCAGCCCCACTGATATGTGAAGCCCAAGGGGCCCGGGTCCACAATTTTAGGGGCCCACACGCCAAACCATGATGTTCCTTGAGCAAGACAAGCAAAATGAAATTTGTGCTTTCCAGGGGTGTTTTGCTGGGGACGGGGGGGGGGGGGGACCGGGGGGCTCGGCCCCCCTAGTTCTTGAAAATGCTAAAACAGGGGGG
>JARFOD010156010.1:0-12238 GCA_031763545.1 Mopalia muscosa | reverse complement strand
GGTGGGCCATGGCCCTGCCGAATACCCCCCCCCGGCTTCCTCAGTTGATCGTAAGAGGTGAGAAAAGAGGTTGCTTTCTGTTGCCCTGGTGTTCACCGAGCTAAAGGGTAATGGAAAGCAGATTTGCTTGTGATGTTCTGTATTTCTGTCCGTTGTCATATAAGTGAAATACCCTTGAGTACGACGTTAAACACCAAGCAAACAAACAAACAAACAATTATTTGTGTCCGTCGTCCTATAAGTGAAATACCCTTGAGTACGACGTTAAACACCAATCAAACAAACAAACAAACAATTAAATTTAAATCACATGTGTTACACTTGGATAGAGAAATTGTTTTTTTCCCATACATGTATGACTTTTTTATTGGTTATCATGGAAAGAGGCAATATGGTGGCTGCATTGTTTTACTTAATATAAATTCTACAGTAAAATCACAGTATCAGGAACTAAATGAACATAAACACTTGGCTGAAATCTCCTCCTCAAATATTTTATTATCATTTTTGTTGTTGATCTGTATTACAGATTGCTCCCTTACGATCTCTATTTTGTGGCCCCATGACTACATTTACATCTTCTTTAAATAAAGTGAATATTTTCTTATCAAATAAATTTTAAATATTCTGGAGTCAAAGTAAATAGTTTACTCAAATGTAAGAGCAGTAATGTGGGTCAATCACTGTAAATTTCTATCAACACATCCATACAGGGCCTCCATTCAGGACCATCAAGATCGCTCTTTGATAATATTGCAGAACACAAACAAATTGTCAAACATCAATTGTCAGAATACCGAAAAAGAGTGGTGGGAAATTAAAATTTTAAATATTTACTTAAGTTCCAAGGCAACTCCGATTAATTGCAAATTAATTCCTTCAGTGTCTATGTTGGAATCACTTTCACACCTAGACATCAGCTTGATCACTTGGCTTCCACTTTTGACGGTGATCCAATCAGACCTGAGCCTTTCTTCAGCATGTATTAATCCCTAAAGTCTGTCTGCTGGAGCTGATTCCATTAAACTGAGCGACAGCATGACTAATTAGGTGGAGTTAATTGTCCATTGCATGTCAACAGCACATAAAGGCAACTCATTACCCGCTGACCTGAAATGAACATACTGACTTCAGTGGAGAGACCAGAATAGAAATCAGTTCCAAAGGTTCAGGCATCATTACCTCATTAGGATTAACAATTAACACACTCATTTTAGGTCAATTACCTGAGGCAGGTAAATGGTTACTTGATATTCGATTGGATTGCTTTTAGAATTCACAGATTACCTAACCTGCCAAAGTAAATGCTTATAGCACATGCAATTCATTTAGATTCGAATCGTTTGCTTGATTTGGGCCTCCCTGATGCTGTATGCTGAGGATAAATGTATAGATCTGATCATCTCATAAATTTATTCAAAGTAAAGTTGAAAATTACAATAACATGTATACTTTGTTAAGGCGAACCCATGAGTGGTAAATCAAAGCATTTTCAGTTCAAGAAGCGCACTCGCTACCACTGAGCCACAGCCGTGGGCTTGAATGATGAGGGGAAATTCATTCAAACTAAAAGCAATTTGTTCTATGGTCTTTCTTCCCAGAATAAACCCAAAGGCCTTCTTATTAGAAATAAGATTTTTGAGATATCAAAAGATAACAGAACGGCACTTTATAAACATGTTTAAAGCGCTGCCCAGGTTCATGTAATGCAAGATAAATATAAAATATCAATTGAGATTAGGATCTATTTAAAAAATGATCTTTGGGAACATGAAAAGTTTATTTGGTTTTAATGAATCGACATCCTTGTGCCAGTTAAAGTAATTTTTAGAAATAGAAAAATTAAGACTTTACTTGTTCATGTTAAGTTAGTGTATTACAATTTATTTATAATTTTGACATCATTTGGATGTGAATATATTGAATTGAAGATAGATATTAATGTACTTGTAGATAGAGGTTTGCCAGAAATCCAAAGTATGGTGTGCAAAATGGTTAGTTTGCTTCACTTTTTAAGTTACTGGGTGTCCAATTTTTACAGTTTTTCTATCACATGCATGGTAAAGTTTCTTAAAAGATGGTGTCCAAATGATGGAATTGTTCCTTTCACTTTCAGGGTGTCCAAAGGATGGTTGGACATCCCCCTGTCTAAACCCTTACAGGTATAACATTTAATTCATCACAAGAAGCATACTGCCCAGGCAATTTGAATTGTTATTATGATTTATTGCAGGTACTATTATCCAGAACAATGTGTAGCCTTTACTCATAACAACTCTAGATAAAGAATTAATATTAATTTATTCATAATTTTTTCTTAGAAAGCTTATCTTGAAATTAAATATTTGTTTGGTTACACAGGTTGAGAACTAAGCCATTCGAAAATGAGACCTGGGTGATATCTGGTACCGGTATTATACTAGAAATTAATTTCAAATATGCAGGTGTTACAATGTGATTAATAGTCCTAATCACAACAATTTATCAGTCTACACAACAGTCAACGAAGAACTCATTAAGGTGCACTACTGGCTTTATTATCATTTCTTCTAGGCAGAACATCACGTGACGTTAAAGATAACACGTTGACTGACTGCCTGTGCATGGCAGTTAACGCGAGAAGGTATCGTGCACCTTACTCTGACGATTGTAGTTTTTTAAATTAATCATCCAAGATTCAAGTCGTTCATCTGTGAAAACTCCAACTTACACAGTGAAAATTTCATAAATTTCATAGACATCATATATTAGAAATATATACAAATATTATCATCGGGAAGTATGAAAAATTTCAAATTGATGCTAAGATTATTTTAAAGAATATATTCATTGGCAACAAGTACAGAGCGGTCTGAAGAGTGGATTTCCACATACAAACTTTAAAAATACATCTCATATTAACTCGAATAACTACTGGAGTGTGTTCGGCTGTGTTAACGTTTCACCATGGTGTTAGTCTTCTTCGCGTTGTAAGAGTTTCCATCGTTGTGTAAAGTCTATAAAATAACACAGAAAATAAAACAAATAAAAAAAATTAAAAAACAAATATCCCTTAACAGCCACCATACTTACCAGCCACCATAGTTATCGGTCTATGATCAGTTTTCAGTAAAGGCTTCGGATTTGGTGAGCAAGAGGCCTTTTCCATTAGGCTTTATTGTTATTTGTTCTAAGTAAAACTTCACGTGGCGTTAAATATAACACGTTCGATTGGTGCGTTTGCATGACAAGTAACGCGAGAAAGTGCGTAAAAAGCCGATCGTGAACCTAACTCCCTTTTCCACATGTGTGCGGAGTCAGACTAACACGACAACACAATACTGCTTAAAGCGAGGAGAAATTAATTAGCCTACCCGTACTTTATAAGTGGTTAATCTTACCGCAAAGATCAAAACAAGGGAGATAATTACAAATAATGTCGTGTCCACTGGATAAGACAGTTTGTTGAGTTTGAATTCCAAGTTAATAAAACCGTATCTATTCATCTCATTTAATCTGATGACAAACACCTGCATGTATATTAACAAATTATTTTGAGCTTTCGCAGATTTTGAAATAAAATTTAAATAAAACTTAAATAATATTCTAAAGAGCTTTGTTATACCTCATTAAACATTAGCATTTAATTTATTCACTTCATTTCCGCTTATCGGAAAACAAGCAAGAAAAAAAGTTTGGTTTTATTCACAACAATGGCGAAAACATTAATATACATGTTGAATACTGTATGGACTGATACTTTGTTTTTTAATGAAAACTAATATATTATAATTATTTTACAAAAATTAAAACATCACGGTCTGTAAAGAGAAAAAAAAAACTGAAGACAAACGAAGCATGACACATAGTTGCACTTGGTAAAGCGCCTGGAACGTTAAATACGAATGACCATTATTTATCATAGAGCCTAGTGGATTCGCCTAATATTGTCACTGTTTCATTCACATTTACTACAGAACGTCCATTATTAACCTATCATCTCTTAAAGACAGAACCAACTCCCAAATTTATCCCGTAAAACGACTTCATCAAATCCATAAAAAAAAAAAAACAAACCTATATAGGACAGTTTGTGACACGTCTATCGGTCTATGTTATGCTCATTATTTATTGACCAGAATATGCGGAATATAGTGAGCTTTATTCCATCCATATGTTTAACGTGGATCTGCTGAAATAGAAATACAAGAGAAGAAACTCAAGACTGCGTAGGTGTAGAACAACTGCTGGCAATTTACTCCAGTCACTTAATTAATGTCTGCTTGTCATACATAGTTCTTGTCAGCTTTCAGTTTCCAACCTGTATGAAAACCCGTTTTACCCACAAAATTAATGCTACAAATTGTTTTACATGTACAGGTCTTGTAAACAAATATGGGGTCTGATAAATAGATAAACGCTGTATGTAGACGGATGTATATATATATACCGCTTACATCCGCCGCCGCATTATCCATCAAAAACACACTGAATGATGAGCTGAACATATTGAGTTTAATAGCATACACCATAATCTCACGTTGTACTCAATACATGGCTACAACTGAATCCTGTATTTGATGAAACGAGGTTTTGAGGCGTAATATATGTATACAGACATACTAATTAAAATTGTGTTTTCGTTTGGCGCATTTTCGTTTTCTTATATATATACTCTGACCACGTGACAAAAACAGGATTTCCAGTCTTTCTGGAAATCCACGAGGTCACCCGGTACAACCTAGCTTATCTCCTACTCTATCTGTCTAGTGCTTTCTGGTTGTAATATAAGCCTTCTTAATCGCCTTACTTGTTCCCATGGTGAAAGAAATTCCTGGCGAATCATTATGCATCATTATGCAAATGAAGGGTTCTATCTTATCAAATTTTCCTGGCGTGACAAAATTTGAGTAGATCTCGTCTAATTTATGCTAATAAATACAGGGACATTTTTCCTGTCATATATACGGAGACTTTTAAATGATTTTGATCCGGATAAATATACCAAAAGTTTTGCCCATGACGAATTTATAACATGCAGGCCTACATGCAGAGTTCCGCCCAACCCGAATATACACCGAATATAAACTAGTAGGTACTGATGAATATAGGTAACACATGGTTCGGTACCCGGAGAGATTATTATTCTTGGTGTGTCTTTATAATACGTGTCTAATTCATGCTCAATTCCACCCAGCTTTTTGTTATCTTTCAGTCAGAGGTATATAGTCCTGATGTTCGGGAATCTAATATGCTTGGGAATGTATATAATATGAGGTGTAGAGTTGATCTGGGTTTCTTCTAGGAGGTAACATACTGAAACATAAACACGTTTATTTTCATCTATGATATATAATACACGCACTATTTCACCTTAACAGGTCAATGTTTTCATCTGGGATATATAATACACGAACTCTTTCTTCTTAACTGGTCAATGTTTTCATCTGGGATATATAATACACGAACTATTTCTTCTTAACTGGTCAATGTTTTGCTCTTAACTGGTCAATGTTTTCATCTTTAATATATAATGCTCGCACTATTTCATGTTACTGGCCAACGTGTTCATCGGTGATACAAAAATAGTATTTCATCTTAACTGGTGAACGTGTTCATCTGTGAAATATAATGCACGTACTGTACACGTTCACCTAAACTGGTCAATGTTTTCATCCGTCTGTGATATATAATACACTCTCCTTATTTCACCCTAAATGGTCAATGTTTTCATCTGTGATATAAAATACACGCACTTTTTCAACTTAACTGGTCGATGTTTTCATCTGTGAAATATAATACACGTACATATTCACTTAAACTGGTCAATGTTTTCATTCGTCTGTGATATATATAATCCACGCTCACTATTTCACCCTAAATGGTCAATGTTTTCGTCTGTGATATATAATACACGCACTATTTCATCTTTACTGGCCAACGCTTTCATCCGTGATAAAAATACTATTTCATCTTAACTGGTCAATGTTTTCATCTGTGATATAAAATACACGTGCTATTTCATCTTTACTGGGCAACGTTTTCATCGGTGACATATAACACACGCAGTATATCGTCTTAACTGGTGAACGTTTTCATCTGTGAAATATAATACACGTACATGTTCACTTAAACTGGTCAATGTTTTCATTTATCAGTGATATATAATACACGTACATATTCACTTCAACTGGTCGATGTTTTCATCCGTCTGTGAAATATAATACACGTACATATTCGCCTTAATTAACTGGTCAATGTTTTCATCTGTGAAATATAATACACGTACATATTCACCTAAACTAGTCAATGTTTTCATCAACTGTGAAATATAATGCACGTACATGTTCACTTAAACTGGTCAATGTTTTCATTTATCTGTGATATATAATACACGTACATATTCGCCTTAATTAACTGGTCAATGTTTTCGTCTGTGAAATATAATACACGTACATATTCACCTTAACTGGTCAATGTTTTCATCAACTGTGAAATATAATACACGTACATGTTCACTTAAACTGGTCAATGTTTTCATTCGTCTGTGATATATAATACACGAACATATTCGCCTTAACTGCTCAATGTTTTCATCTGGGAAATATAATACACGTACATATTCACCTAAACTGGTCAATGTTTTCATCAACTGTGAAATATAATACGCGTACATGTTCACTTAAACTGGTCAATGTTTTCATTCGTCTGTGATATATAATCCACGTTCACTATTTCACCCTAAATGGTCAATGTTTTCGTCTGTGATATAAAATACACGCACTATTTCATCTTTACTGGCCAACGCTTTCATCGGTGATACAAATACTATTTCAACTTAACTTGTCAATGTTTTCGTCTGTGATATACAATACTCGCGCTATTTCACCTGAACTGGTCAATGTTTTTGTCTGTTATATAAAATATACGCACTTTTTCACCTTAACCGGTCAATGCTTTCATCTGTGATATAAAATACACGCACTGTTTCATCTTTACTGGCCAACGTTTTCATCGGTGATACAAATACTATTTCATCTTAACTGGTCAATGTTTTCATCTGTGATATAAAATACTCGCGCTATTTGACCTGAACTGGTCAATGTTTTCGACAGTAATATAAAATACACATCACACTATTTCACTGCAACTGGTCAGTTTTTTCATTTGTGATATAAAATACACGCACTATTTGAACTTAAATGGTCAATGTTTTCGTCTGGGATATAAAATACAGGGACTATTCACTTAGGTACATTTTTAATTTTAATTTTAATAAAGACGTGTAGGAAATTCCACGAAGCGTGCAGGTAGTTTGTTCCATTCCCTTGGACTAGCTGTTTTAAGGGAATTATAAGAATGATCTGTGGAAGTTTAAACATTGTCCTCGAATGTTATCCCCATGAATATTTCTTTGTTTTATGATGTAGTTTTCGGAGCTGGAAGGTATTTTATCTGGATGATGAAAATATTTATGGGCAAACAAAAGAATCTGAAATGTGATAATTTGATATAATGGTAGAATGGTGAGACGTTGAAACAGAGGATGAGTATGGTCTTTACGTTTAGATAATGTAATTACTCGAAGAGCTCTTTTCTGGATTAGGAAAAGAGGCTTGGTAAGGGTTTGGTAGGTGTTAGCCCAGATGATCTTTCCATAGCTGATGTAAGGAAAAATTAAAGAGTAATATAGAATGTATAGAGTACTTTTATTGATAATGTTTTTAATGAGACCTTTGAGCACAGATAATTTATGTGGGTGGTCCAATTAAATTTTTCATTAAGATATATGCCTAAAAATTTATAGCTATGCACATTTTCGATGTTGACGCCATATAAAGTACTATTTCATCTTAATTGGTCAATGTTTTCATTTGTGATATATAATATACATACTATTTCTCCTTCAAAGTGTCTACTGCTAATTTACATCTATAAGATTCTTGCTTCTTGTTTACATTTGCAATAGGTTTAATACACATTGCAAAGCTATTTTTAGCTTTCCAAAGATGAGCAAAAGACGAGTGGGATCTCAATAAGGTGACTAAATAAAATAGAAGATTAGCATGTTATGCTTGATCTCAAATAATGCTGTTATTTACATACATCTGATATCTGTGTAAAAGCGATTGGAATAAACGTGTGGAAATTAAGAGAGTGTTTGAAAATTAATTTTTCCTTGTGTATAAACAAACTGATCCCACTAATTCATGTATAATATCAAATCATACAAATAAATTCGTCATAAAGAGACGGTAATTTGAGGCTATCATATGACAAGGCGTCATGGTACAGTGTTACCAGACCTTCTAAATTTTTTTTATAGGTATCACTGTTTCAGTTTGTATTGACATATTTTTCTCATATTTTTTTGTTATTTTTTTGTGTGCAGTATTAATAAAAACTTGAACTGCTCAAGACATTTTGATTCCCAGCCATTACTACATATTTTGTACTTTTATGGCTTAAAATTGTTTTAAGGCGTTTCGGAGTGTGAGCAGTTAGCGAAAAAGCCACTTATGGGCCTAGCTATAGAAAGGAAGTTTTTAGAGGATCAATAAGATGGCAGCTTATATTTCAGTTAGGTGAGCCCGAGTAGTAATTGAACTGCAAGCGAATTTCTCAAAACGACCAAAATGTTAGTTAGAACCCTGTAATTCTACGGTCGCGAGTTTTTGTGGTCAATAAAGAGCTAAGGGACAACACTAGGCCGATCTTTTTGTGTTGTCTATGTATTGTGTCCTGTAATTGTCCTCTATTTTACCCCTCTTGTTTTTGTTTGTTGTTCGCAGTGTTGTATAGGGTAAGTTATTTTATCGATACGCCTTCATATGATCGAAATAACATTAAGAACGGTGCTAAACCCCAATGAAACCAAACAACAATGAAACCAAACATACAGGCCACTGACACCATCAAGTGGGGGTAAAGTTTAGGTCCTGTCACAAAAAAGGGATTTCCAAGCTTAATATTTATCTGGATTTGGTGATATCTAATACAGTCCGAAATCCCCTATACAGGAAATCTTATTTTGTGAATTTAGCTATTTTTACACAGCTTTTGTTTTTATTGAGAATTAAAAATACTTGTCAATCTCTAAATCGTATACTGACAGTTTGTTTCAAGCGAAGGTGTTAATTGAGTTGTGGTCCACAGGATTGATTCCCTGCCGATAGTGATAGTGTCTATATAATAGGAGAGAGATGTTAAATAATTCACCGCGATTATCAGACTCATTATCTATGTTAATCACATGAAGGTCTATCTTTTATCTGTTTTAGCTAGGTGGGTTTTTTTTTGTTGAAAAGTATTAATCGTTCAACAGTTTGTTTGTAATTCAAATCTGAGATTACTATCGTTTGGTTACGTGTAAGAATTTTCTGGGTTGTTTCACTAAGTCTCTGTTAATGGATATGTTAAGCTAGACATGCAGCCTAATCACACATTTTGACAACAGTCGAAACCTGTCTTAAAAAGCAATAACAAAATAAATGGGTTATTTTGTGAAAAAAATAACATGTATAAATAAAAAGCCTTTGGGAACTAGTCGGTAAGAGCACCGACCCTGCTAGTCAGAGGTCGGAGTTCTAATCCCGTTGGAGGCAAGCAATTTTTTTCTACAATTTAATTTAAATAAACCCAATTATCGCTAATCTTTTAAGTCTTCTAGTGTACACGCAAAAGAAGCGTTTGAACGTTATCTCTGTGTTGATATGACCGCAGTATTCTTAAACGATTGCATTAAATATATCACATCACAGTAATCCAAGAAGCTACAGATCGAACAAGAAATACATTTGAGAGATTAGACTTCAGTATTCTTTAAACGCTTGCTTAACCAAGAAGGTACGGACCGTAAAAGGATAATCAAGAAATACATTTGAGAGACAGATTTTTGCTTGATTTTTTTTTTTCCTTTATTTTCTTCATTTTGCTTCAAAAGCGTAAGCTAAATAGTAAGCAAAAGTACAATTCAGAAATATGCCGCGAAAAAATGTATGTTACCTGGAAACATTATACCTGCCTGTAGGCTTTCTAGTTGACATTACAAAAACTCGGCATGTTACATCTTCTCTGTCGGAGAAGAATACTCGATAGGCTACAGGCTAATCTATCCAATTGTGTGGGAATTGTATACTGTTTTTATCTAAACTGAAGATAACAAAATATATGTAAAAATATCATCCTATACGGCTGTTAACTGGTCAGCTATCGCGATCTTTTAAAGGGTTTGGAGTTACAAATATACCTATCCAGGTAGAGCTTATTGTTGACGATGGGATATTAGCTGCTACCCGAATTTCGCTTGAAAGCATTAATAGCTGTTTTTTTTGCGTTTCCAAAAGGAGGTACTCACTATAGGATATCATGGATTGCACGGTGCACTGATTTTGACTCGATTTTTTTTTCTTTTTTTTATATAATTGATCAATTTCTTTATGTTCGTTTTTAATTCAACAGTCTTGTGTTGAGATTTAAACTGATATGTGTTGGACTACTCTTTCTGTCTTTGTCCTCTTCTCGGAACCGCCTTTTTTACAGGTATTTCTTAACAAGCTATTGACATTTGTTTGGATTTTTCGGTGCTTCTGGAAACGCCTTTTAAACAAGTAGAGGAGACTATAACCACTACGTATTACGCCAATTCTTTTTTTTATATTTTTTACCAGAAACCTTATAAACTCCTTAGCAAATGATTTACATCAAACATCATTAACCCGCTAAGTCGTGGCGCGAATCATTCAATTGGATGTAGTCGCCAATATACTAAATTATGTATGTCAGACATAATTTGTAGACAGGTATATATACTTGTATATTGTGTTAAAAACTTCAGATAATGGAGAGATACCATTGATCAGTACATGCTTACCAACAAAAATATATCGCTTCAGTGAATCGTATTTAAACTTAGGCGTAGCTACAAAGTTTAAACGCCCATAACTGCATTACTGCCCAGTTCGGATCTTGAAGTCGCGCTTAAATCTTAAATTAAATAGACTTACCAGCTTAAGACAGGTCTAATATCAGCATCGAATAAATTATGTATCATTTTACTGAGTAAAACAAACTGAGTATCAAGAATGTCTACTACTAAAGGCATTAAAAGAAATTAATAAACAAAACATGATCATAATCCCAGTCAAATCCCCAATTCGTACCTTTGTTTAAGAAATATATATATTTTTTTCTTGAAAGAGATAAATAGTAAATATTAAAAAGAAAATGCAATATCGGCCATATTTCTTTTGATAGGTCTATCTATTGAAATACAACCACATCTATGGTATTATCAAAAAAAATCTGAATTTGAGTGATGCCCATTTTGGTTCGGGGAATTAAATCAAATGCAATCCCATTTGTTTCTTAACTGGGTACATATTGATAAATTAGGCAATGGTGGTTCATTTTGTTTTATTGCATTCGGTGAAACACAATCCTATCGTCATCTTAAGGAGAGAAAGCCATTAAGGTGCACTACTGGCTTAACAGTTATTCTGGTCAAAACATCACGTGACGTTAAAGAGAACACGTTGACTAACTCAAGAAAGGACAGTAAAAGTTTCAAGTTAATCATTTAATTTCTTCTCAAATTATCCTGTTTACTACACCAAGGCGCAAATATTTAAAGATTATGCAGAGCCGTCATATTGTTTTGCGAAATTTGGTTAAACCATCTTATCTTTAGAAGAAAGCTAAATTCGAAGTTAATCGGTGAATTTGTTCTCAAGCTATTAAGTTCACGAAAGGTTATAGTGAATATTATAAAATCACGCAATGGGGACTTTTTTATTTGACGTAATTTGTGTTAATATTGTAAAATGATGCAATGGCAGCCATTTTGTTTTACGAAGTTTGATGAAAATTTATGCCATCTGTTGTCTTAATAGGAGGAGACTATATTTCAAGTTTCTAGTTAATCAATTAATTTGTTACATAGTTTTAGTGTTCACAACACATACAGACATGAATATTGTAAAAAATTAAAATGGTGGCCATTTTGTTTTACGGAATTTGGTGAAATGCAATCCAACTGTTGTCTTAATATAGGAGCAGGCTATATTTCAAGTTTCAAGTTAACTTCAAGTTAATGAAATTTTTTGTTACAGTGTTACAGTGCTCACAACATATACAGATATGAATATTGTGAATGGTGCAATGGCAGCCATTTTGTTTTAAGGAGTTTGATGAAAATTTATGCCATCTGTTGTCTTAATAGGAGGAGACTATATTTCAAGTTTCTAGTTAATCAATTAAT
>JARFOD010155999.1:0-12238 GCA_031763545.1 Mopalia muscosa | reverse complement strand
TACATTTTTTATCCCCCCCCCCCCCCCCCCCCCCCGATTGAATAAATTCGGTATCCATTTATTAAGTTAACATTCCTAAAAAGTGTCAGTTCCTGCCCTTCTGCCAAAAGTTCTCTGTATCTAATTCTGCCCTATATTTAAAATCCGTGGAAACTCGAGAACAAACATCAGGCTGCAGTTGTTCATATAGTATCTAAGGCCGTGGCCTTTTAACTGGCTCTCTCTTGGAACGACTGATTGAGGATTTTCATTGGATGTTTAAAAGTAAACCTTGTTCTGACAATCCACGTATTAGTGGCATTATTTTAACGGAGGTTACGAAAAAAATATTTGTATAAAGCCGATGTTTAGGGAGAGTTGATTTAAATATTATTAGTTAAAAAAGCACATTAAAAAAAAAAATAACATTGAGAATCTCCAAATAATCACATGTGGAGAATATACCGGTACCAGAAGTCAAGTAGAGACTTCTGCCGGTACTTATAATCAAAAGGATGACTGGAGTGGCATGCCTGTTCCAGTGCCTGATCTTCAGTGGCCGTAAAATAATAAGCGAAATTAAAAAAAAAAAAAAAAAAAAAAAAAGCTCAAAGTGTTTGCTTCCTTGTTACCCTTGTGCCCTTTGAGCTAAAGGGGAACAGTAAGGCTATGCCATTCTGTGTGTGATGGCTGTGTATAGCGCCCTGTCATTATTGTCCTGTATTTGTTCCGTCTTGTCTACGTTTGTTGTCAGTGACGTCGATTTAGCACAATCCTCCAGTTTGGGGCTAATTCCTCTTTTTTAGCAAACACATGGTGAAGGATGCAATGGGCAAAATATTCAGACTCCTGCTTTCTTTCCACACGTTTAAATATGCTACAGTTCTGTTTAAGTCCTCCTTTTGCAAAAATAAATTTGAAAACGATCAGAAAAAAAAAGAGATAAACTACTGCTGGTAGTCATCGCACTAAGCCATGGTGTTTAGAGTATTGAAAAAAATAATAATCAGATGCATGTTTTGAGAGGCCGACGATAACGACTGATCGATTTCAATCCTCTATCATGGGTTTTTATTGACGGGGCTAAAACGCAAGAATTAGCTCTATATAAATGTTAGGCTATAACGTTGATGGAGGTTTCCATCACCATAATCTTCTTTTCCACAATGAGATCTTTATGGGACCAAAATGTGGTGATTTTCCTTAAACCCATTTGGCTGGCACGTCCCAATCCACCACATTAGCATATTTCAGTTTCTAATTTTTTCCCCATTTATTTAGCTTACAAAATATTGTTGCAACAGCCTGGCTGAACTCGTGCACGAATGTAGTGTTAATAATAGTCCCGGCTGAGTAGGCTAGGGAAGCTACATAGTATGTTATATGTTCGTGTCTCAATCATCTTTAGCTTGTCCACTGTTTAATCTGTAAAATAAGGTTATGTTATACTCTGTAATTTAACACGAGTGGATCAACAACTGAAGTTCTGTAGAGTATTGTATTATGTTTTACATTTGAAGACTTCTGAGTGGGTCTGTAAATGTAATGCCCCTACTCCTTGTTACATAGGAGCCTGAGACATACGTCATCAAAATCTGTGCTCTTTGCCTAAACACACATGCAGGTGACGTTTACACCAATATAAATGTTGGCTACAAAATAGCATCGATGTTTTGAACCCATTGCCATATTTACTTAGTGAATATTATAGTGGAAGGTTTGTATATTTACGCTTTACACAAAGCGAAAATTCAAAATACTATTTAAAGACACATACACTTATGTTTCGAAGTGAAAACTGAAATTCTGTGGATATATCTTGATGAGGATGGGCGCCATCTTTACTAGTTTCAATGGCTCTCTACATTTTACTACTTCATTTTATGAACCGTTCAAGCACGATACGTAATGGGAACCACTTCCTACATAACAGGATCTGACAAGTCCATGTATAAAAATAAAAACCTACATTGATAAATTTTATTACAGGGTATATTTTTGACAAATGACGTCTGTAATTGTATTTCTGATGTGCATCTGCACTGTGTGATATAGGCCCTAACTTGCCTAAGCTCTTGGACAGAAGATTAACAGTGATTAGCAATTAAGCATTTCTACAAAACGTCTCAACTATCCCACATTCTTGTTGACATTTATTTGTCAAGTATCAATGTTAAAAACCTCATTTATCAGTTCTCAAACTAAGGTATAATACAGTAAATCCAACTAGACAGCTCCCAGCATAAACATCCTCATAACTTGGTAGACTTCAATCTGCCCTTGTTGGTCTGACATAACATATTGGCCATGCATTCACTACTTTAAAAAGAGGTGTCTTTGAAAGTTGGGAGTTACCTTGGAGGTATTTTTTAAAGATGGGATTGGATGGGACTTTGAAAACTGACATGTTAACACCAGCAAGACAATGGCTAAGGGACTGTATCCAGTTATCGTTCGTTTTCTCATTGGTCATTTTTTTTGTAAACGACGATGTAGCAAACCATCAGTGTTCAAAGCGTTTTTTTGTGTTCACTGACGCGTGACTCTTATATTTCATTCCCCTTGCAGCATGGTAGGGGGTAGTTAAATCTCTGCCATACTCTTCTGTGAAATCATATTTTGCCATTGTGTGCAGTTTGGTATGTCTGCCCAAGGTATTTAAATACTTTCTTTAACGATTTCGGACAGGTATATATTTGTATCATTAAACACCACATAATCCCTTGCTTATTATAGTCCAGTCATTAACAAACCATGAGTGAATATTTTCCGTGGATTGGAGACTTTCGTCATGAAACTACACAGGTATTAAGTTGTAGCTACACTGGTTTTGAAAATTCACGCAGACTGCATGTCAACATCAAAAACTGAGTTGTACTTGTATACATCATCGATCACAAGTCCAAAAGCTGCTGTTTGTCATTCACGGTGGATCACAAGTCCAAAAGCTGCTGTTTGTCATTCACGGTGGGCGTTTAACACTTATCAACTACTGCCATATTAATTTATTATGCCAATATAACACCTGTCCGATTGGGTGTAGTTAACTTAAACAGTATCGAACTTGTACCCCATGCACAAAACAGTTCTTGTGAATTGTACCAGATAATGTGCCCACTGGGAAGATTATAATGATTTTAAACATTTAATGGATATTATAAACTTTATGTATTTTGTCTCCCCAAGCAATAAATTCCCATTTGCTCCCGTTGTTATATAGGTATGAATGAATATGAATGTATATCATAAGTGCATTAGCTTTTGCCACCAATCAACACTTGTAACTAAAATATAAAGGGCATGTTTGTCAGTCAGAATAAATAACTCAACCTCAAAACCGCTCTCCACCTGTATGGCATTTAACCAAAAAACAGCAACAGACTTCCGCTGCATACATTAAAAAGACAATTCTCTTCTACCAATAAGTTTGAAATGAATATTCACCACATATTTTTTTTAGTTTCTTGTTATACCCATGTATTTAATGTTGATTTTTTTTATAAACGTAAGGAAGTGCTGTAAATGCATTTAAATAAATAAAATTTAGATCATAAAGCTGTTTGAAACGAAAAACGTTTCAATAATCGATCAACATGCAGCAATTGAAATACAATAGATTGAACCCCATAGTTTGTTTTACAGTTAATGTGAACTGTTTACGTGTCGGACTGACTGATAAATGCACAGAATTAAAAAGCGATTATGAAACCGAATTCTTATCAAGATAATACCAGTCAAATCTCCCCACCATGTATAATACATGATCAATGCGCAAATTGGGGGTCCGTCATAATTGTGATCAAGTTCATTAGTTATTATATGAATGTATAAACTGAGTCTGGATTTCAAAACTAAAACAACATATCACAGGCCACCGGTCAAGCAAATCAAAGGAAATGCACACGGGGACAATTTTACAACCTATGAATCAGTAAGACTAATGTAGAATATTTAAATTTGCCTAGACCAAGCCACATTTAACGAAACATTATAATCCCTCGCTACCACAATGTACAGGCTGCAGATATCTTTCTGCATGCCGTTAATCTTGCCGAAGTCGGAGACCGAATATGCGTATTGGTAGCTGGCCCAGCCGTAAAAAAAACCATGAGTGTAGAGCCGTATTGGTCGTTTTTCTCAAATAAACCATTCAAGCATCAAACAATAACTGGATACACTCCCTAAGTACAAACACAATCAAAGTAATTGCATCATATCCTCAGCATAAATAAAGGCTCTTTATTTTAATGAACAGTAGAAGAAGTAAAGCATTTCCCAGAGTTTTAATGTGCATCAAACATCGGGACAGGAGTGAGTGTTCGCTTGGTGGTGAAGGCCGTGCATGTGATACTTCTCATACTTCTGGAATATCTGAACAAAAACATAATAAAACCGGCTTATCCAACAACTTTAGCTCTATAAAGCGGTAGTAATTCTACGAATGTGTTGTTTGGTTATTTAAAATGAAAATACTAATGACATGACAGTTTGTTTTAGTGGAGACCAAATTTAATGGTTTTTCCAAACGTCTCTCAATATTCACGAAAGTTAAACCCATTTTCCATCAAAATACTTTGTAAAAAAAATATGAACATTGACTGAATTCTGCTTTTCCTGAAGTTGTTTGGGTTTGGAAATACTCCCATAAATTGAATTTTGGGTGTGTCCCTCCTGGTCGGAACATGGCAAAAATGGTTTTATTGGTGTTTACCAAGACGATAAGTTTGTACGTTACATACGCATTGTTGGCTTCAATGATTCTGATCACGTCTGTTTACTGATCAACTTCCGGACAATAAAGCAGATTTCAACATAAATTAATGACTTTATCCGATATTTTATGGGTATATACTACATATTAAGTTATTCAGTTCGTATTTGATGACGAAATTCAAGGAATTCATTTGATTCCTTGCCACTATAAAACCTTTACCTTCTCCCATAACGCAACGTACTCCGCCTGTGTTACAACTGAATTACCTGTGAATACAAAAACAATAGTGTTGACTTCACAAAAAATACATAAAATGTCAATCAGACTATTTCGAGGCTATTTTAGTAAACAATCACCCGATCTGCGCTTTATTAACAGCTTTGAGATCATTTTTAATACAAATTATTACCTGCTTCAAACAAGAACAAAGTATAGACCGTATGCCGCACGGCCTTCAACAACCAAACAACCACAAATTGAACCTATAAATGTTATAGACCGTAAGAATTTTCTCCCTGTATCTTATAGAAAAGGCATCTGTCCCACTGAACTATGTAACAACCCTTTTGGAAGTACTTTACACTCATCTTGTTCCACTAAGCAACGTTCGAGTTAAAAGTTACCTCTCAGTCACCGATCACGATAAAAAAAAACAAAAAAACGCGGAAGTCTTTATGTACATTAAGAGGTTCAAGCAGTGGTTGTTTGTCTGTTGAAGGCCGTGCGGCTTACTGCCTGCTTCTTCGAAGCGAGTTATTACTTGTTATAAAAGTGAGCTGGAAGCTGATAGTAATATTCGGACCAGGTGGAACAACCGTGTTAATCAGTAACAGTATCCCTTTATACATTTACCAAGTATTCTTAACAGAAAACGACCTACTATATTTTAACAATTAAACCCCATAGGTCTACTCGCATGTGATCAGGTCGACACAGCTGACAATGGATAGGTCTTCTGAAGTGTGTTTCCCAAATTTGTCGTCAATACCTTATTTACAACTGTAAGTCTTATGACTTTGTATTTCTACTGATCCAATACGTTTATCATTTTCGTACACGTAGGAGGACATTGGGTACGAAATCGCGCATATTAATCTTAACTGTTTTGAACTGAAACACTTTCTAACAGCTGCTTATATTAGAATTACCATCTTTATCCATTTTCCTGTAGAAAGTCTCTATATCCTGACGAGACAGCAAGTCGTCTTTGTCAGCATCGTACTCATCAAATACAGCATGCGCGAAATCGCCAAGACCCGGATGCAGGTCACGATGGTAGCAGGCATACTCAATGCGGGAAATGTTTTTGTCCCCTGGAATAAAACAGAACCTGCTAATGTCGGTGTGTGTTTTGCCGAATAACGGTCTGTTAACATAGAAAGCTTGTCGTATATTTACATGTAGTATGTGTTAGTGTAAATGTTGGAATACATCGCCATCACATTACTGAAATGCCCAAGAGCACGACATTGGAATCAAATCAATCAGTCAGTCGATCTGTGTACACTTCGACCTTATCCCGACGTTAAGACGATCAGGACTGCATGCAAGCGTAGAGATACACCACACCTATACCGTTGACAAGGGATCAAGCAACATCACATTCCTGGTTACCGTACCGTTTGTGTCGAAGTGGTTGAAAGACTGAATAGATTCGGCCATTGATAATTCTCCGTCCGAGTTACGATCCTCAGAAAGAAACATTTTCTCGGCATATCTGTCGTAAGGGTGGAAATTAATTCTGGAAAAATAAATAAAGTATGTGATAAAATTAAAAACAAAAATGAAATCATAATGTCTGAGGGAAGCACTGAGTAATGATTGTGGACATTCAACAGCTTGTTTTCATCTTCCGCAGAGCAATACGGGCGGTAGTAAGCCTAATGTATCAGCACAATACTGTTGATACAACACAACTATGCATGTGTATTATGAAGAAGATAGTGCCATCAATTACTTAACTCAATAACACACTCTGTAAGCGGGATTGGTCCGTGACAACAACTTTGGTCAGAGAAAGGTTCCTTGGCTGAAAAGCTGCACAAGCGGATGGTGACACTTACTCAATATCAACGTGTTGACAGGCTTGAGGGTTGTGGGCTGGATGCACTTGACCGTCTAGATAAGCAGCGTGCTTATTCACCAACTACAATATATAAATGTACGCAAGATTGCTTCGCACAAATAACAGCATCACTTCATGATAAATCAAGTCAAGGTTGGTAAAATACAAGTGTTCAGCTTTCTGAACAAAATCTGTTTAGTCAATAATGTCAAACACCCTTTCCATAAAACAAATTCTGAAAAATTTAATGTGCTTAGTTTGTTTAAGGGAAGTCGTTTAGTCATCTATATAAAGTGTGGAGGTTCGTTGACTGTAAGTAGTGTAATGTCTTGTTGTACGCCAGGGATGATTTTGAGGAATTTAATTTTTCTAACCCTATTATGAAGCCGAATGTCGGTGGGATCATTATGCAAGTATATATGTTTTGAAAGCTAGGTTACGCAAAATAAACAGTATGTTATCTTTGGCGAAGATTTATTTCATTCCTGTTAAATGGCTGTACTATGTATTAAAATTTTTCAAAGTAATATACATTTAGTGTATTGATCACTGGAACAACACGTCATCAAACAAAAACACAGAATGGGACCATAGTCTCCTGTGGCACTTCTGTTCACCACCTTTACCTTTCCTATTGCGTTATAATGAATTAGAATCAATTGTATTAATATCATAATCGCTGGGTGTTTAATTGTAAATATAAGTGACAACCCTTGTTAGACGATGTTGAGGCCAAGGGGTCCGATAAGATATTTTTAAAAATGTGTTCAGTTTTTTTAATAAAAATGAGTTCATTAATTTCTTGCATCCATGTTAAGATTGCCAATTGAAAGGTGTTTAATAATAGTTTGTAAAAAGACAATGCGTTGATCTGTTCATAAGACAGAAAAGGGCCCTTGACTCTAAGATTATCTTGTTATTAAGTGTATTTGCTTTGTAATATTGTATTATTGTAAGATAACAAGTATTTAGCTGAAGAAGGAACATTAACATCTTGAGCAAGCGGGATTTAAGTATCGGTGTAAAGGTGGTATCGGGGTTATGATTGTGTACTTTGCTGAAGACACAGGGTAGTAACATAAGCGATGATGTCTAACGTTTAAAAGTAAAGGGAAAGGGACTAAATTGATCAAAGTATACTAGAAACATGGATTGTTTCTTCGTGAAGGTTCGTTTAATAGAAAGATAAGACATGAACAAACTCTAAAACTGAGTCTCCACAGTCAGATTTCGTCAGCAAATTTAAATAAATATGTTGTCTAGATTATGTGAAGTTATTGGCATCTTGTTCACACCAATGTGCTCGTGTAATGGTATATTGAGCACACTTTACACACGGTCTTCACAATGTGTGCTATAATGTAGGCCAACAGCTTAATCTCGTTGTCCTCTGGTCATTCGTTGATATAATCTATAATCCTGACTACTGGTAGTTTACACATTTTAAACAGGACAAAAATAGTTCTCTCCAAAACAGAACGTTAAGTCCCCTGTTTTCCCCGTTGATACTGTATGACGGTACAGCTGGTTAAGAACTTCTAATAAAGTTTACACTAATGTTCTGTCTACTCCAGGACAGACTCTGTTGCTGTGCGCAGTTAACTGACTCTGACTCGGTTTTTATTTTTTTAAACTTTAAAATGAATTGGTTTGTTTGTTGAATATAAACTACATAAACTTACCATCACCCAGTAGTTCACGAACTCTGATTTTTCCACATCGCCGTCACCTTAAATAAATAATCGGAATTAAACATTGACCTTCCCTTATATTTCCACCTGCTATAATCTCCCTACAGTCTAGAGGGACAATAACTGACTCTTCCTACGTTCTAGATGGACAATAACTGACTCTATTTAGGGTCTAGACGGACAATAACTGACTCTGCCTAGGGTCTAGATAGACAATAACTGAATCTTCCTAGGTCTAGATGGACAATAACTGACTCTATTTAGGGTCTAGATGGACAATAACTGACTCTATCTAGAGTCTAGATGGACAATAACTTATTCTTTCTACAGTATAGACAGACAATAACTGACTCTTTCTACAGTGTAGACGGACAATAGCTAACTCTTTTTACAGTATAGGCAGACAATAACTGACTCTTTCTACAGTATAAACAGAAATTAACTGACTCTTTCTAACTGAATCTTACTCGAGTCTAGATAGACAATAACTGACTCTTCCTACAGTATCGACGGACAATAACTGGCTCTTTCTACAGTATAGACGGACAATAACTGACTCTATCTAGGGTCTAGATGGACAATAACTGACTCTTTATACAGTATAGACGGACAATAACTGAATCTTTCTACAGTATAGACGGACAATAACTGACTCTTTCTACAGTATCGACGGACAATAACTGACTCTTTCTACAGTATAGACGGACAATAACTGACCATTTCTACAGTATAGACAGACAATAACTGACTCTTTCTACAGTACACACGGACAATAACTGACTCTTTCTACAGTATCGACAGACAATAATTATCTCTTTCTACAGTATCTACGGACAATAACTGACTCTTTCTACAGTATAGACGGACAATAACTGACTCTTTCTACAGTATAGACGGACAATAACTGACTCTTTCTACAGTATAGACGGGCAATAACTGACTCTTCCTAGGGTCTAGATGGACAATAACTGACTCTTCTTGGGGCATAGACGGACACTAACTGAATCTTACTAGAGTCTAGATATACAGTAACTGACTCTTCCTAGGGTCTAGATGGACAATAACTGACTCTATCTAGGGTATAGATGGACAATTACTGACTCTTTCTACGTTATAGACGGACAATAGCTGACTCTTTCTACAGTATAGAAAACTGACTCTTTCTGCAGTATAGACGGCAATAACTGACTCTTTTTACAGTATAGACCGACAATAACTGACTCTTTCTACAGTATAGACGGACAATAACTGACTATTTCTACAGTACAGATGGACAATAACTGACCCTTTCTACAGTATCAACGGACAACAACTGACTCTTTCTACAGTATAGACGGACAATAACTTACTCTTTCTACAGTATAGACGGACAATAACTGACTATTCATAGGGTCTAGATAGACAATAACTGATTCTTCCTAGGGTCTACATGGACAATAACTGTCTCTATCTAGGGTCTAGATGGACAATATCTGACTCTATCTAGGGTCTAGATGGACAATAACTGACTCTTCCTACAGTATAGACGGACAATAACTGACTCTTTATACAGTATAGACGGACAATAACTGACTCTTTCTATAGTATAGACGGGCAATAACTGACTCTTTCTACAGTATAGATGGACAATAACTGACTCTTTCTACAATATAGACGGACAATAAATGACTCTTTCTACAGTATGGACGGACAATAACTGACTCTTCCTAGGGTCTAGATGGACAATAACTGACTCTTTCTGGGCCCTAGACGGACAATAACTGAATCCTACTAGAGTCTAGATAGACAAAACTGACTCTTCCTAGGGTCTAGATGGACAATAACTGACTCTATCTAAGGTTTAGATGGACAATAACTGACTCTTCCTAAGGTCTAAGGTCAGTTATAACTAACTCTTTCTACAGTACAGACGGACAATAACTGACTCTTTCTACAGTGTCGACAGACAATAACTATCTCTTTCTACAGTATCTACGGACAACAACCCACTCTTTCTACAGTATAGACGGACAATAACTGACTCTTTCTACAGTATAGACGGACAATAACTGACTCTTTCTATAGTATAGACGGGCAATAACTGACTCTTCATAGGGTCTAGATGGCCAATAACTGACTCTTTTTGGGGCATAAACGGACTCTAACTGAATCTTACTAGAGTCTAGATAGACAGTAACTGACTCTTCCTAAGGTCTAGATGGACAATAACTGACTCTCTGTAGGGTCTAGATGGACAATTACTGACTCTTTCTACAGTATAGACGGACAATAACTGACTCTTTCTACAGTATAGAAAACTGACTCTTTCTGCAATATAGACGACAATAACTGACTCTTTCTACTGTACAGACGGACAATATCTGACTCTTTCTACAGTATAGACGGACAATAACTGACTCTTTCTACAGTATCGACGAACAATAACTGACTCTTTCTACAGTACAGACGGACAATATCTGACTCTTTCTACAGTATAGACGGACAATAACTGACTCTTTCTACAGTATCTACGGACAATGACTGACTCTCTCTACAGTACAGACGGACAATAACTGACTCTTTCGAGAGTATAGACGGACAATAACTGACTTTTCTACGGTATAGACGGACAATAATTGACTCTTTCTACAGTATAGACGGACAATAACTGACTATGCCTAGGCTCTAGATGAACAATAACTGACTGTTTCTACAGTATAGACGGACAATAACTGATTATCCCTAGGCTCTAGACGGACAATAATTAACACTCCGTTTAGTCTTGACTGACAGTAACTCGATAAATACACATGTTTCAGTATATAATACTGCAATTATGACAACATTTCTGAGATTATATAAATTACATTTGTTTTGACAATTCTCTTCTCTTTCCTGATCGTCATTTTGAAAATGAAAATCGCTGATAATTATATAGACTAAGTATTAGGTACCGGTATATTTAATTGTTAAGCGGTTATAAAAAAAGCTCGTTACACAGTTATTACCTTGCTTTTTCTTTCGAACGTATTGTGCCATTAGTGATTTGAGTGTATAAAATACGATATTTGTAGGCTGAAACACTTGAAAAAGTATCCAGTTTAAAACACATAAAGCTATAGGAAGTACTTTTACTCTTGTTTAGCTCAGCCCTGACTATATGGGCTTTTTAAAACATTCGTTTTTTAAAACATTCGTTTTGAAAATAAGAAGCATACCGTCTTCGTCCATGGAATTATAAAAATGTACAAGGTCACTTCTTTCAAGGACACTGTCGTTGTTGTAATCGTATTCATCATAAACAGCGTTGGCGAAGTTTCCCAATTCTGGGTGGTCAATAATCTGATAACACGTGTACTCGTTTCTCTCAATCCGGCTATCCTCTGTAAAACAAAGCTTTGTCACATTCCAAACATTGATCTAAATGTATACATTCTTTAACCCTTCTTAATAAACGGTGATCTTTTTAATAAATTTATCAACGCTTCTACGGACTCCATATGTGCAGTTTATTTTGTGACTTCCGATCACTTGGTTTTCCATGGCCTTAGATACCACCCATGCAGATATTAACACTATTGTGTGATGTACTGGCAACCAATCGGTTCAATTAGAATATAAGCTTCTCATAACTACTTTGTCTGATAAAAAACAGGAGTTAACTATCTGAAGTATACACATATGTAAATATAATTTATACTTATTGTTATTACAGAAACCTTAAGTCCTACTTAAGAGTTTAATAATAATACGCAAGTAGTGTACTTCCAATAAACGATAACTTCATTTTGACTCAATATTTCAGCATTT
>JARFOD010155988.1:0-12240 GCA_031763545.1 Mopalia muscosa | reverse complement strand
TTTGACGTCTGAGAAAGTGTTCGCACTACATCCGGGGACTCTATAGTGGGCGATATATATGACACCCAGTATTTGTTTGTTTGACGTCTGAGAAAGTGTTCGCACTACATCCGGGGACTCTATAGTGGGCGATATATATGACACCCAGTATTTGTTTGTTTGACGTCTGAGAAAGTGTTCGCACTACATCCGGGGACTCTATAGTGGGCGATATATATGACACCCAGTATTTGTTGGTTGACGTCCAAGATGGTGTCCACAATACACCCGGGGACTCTAGTGGGCGATATATGACAACCGGTATTTGTTAACTGTATATATATACTGTTCAACGAGATAGGTATTGGCATCTAGACACCCCGTCCATAATAGACATCCATAAAGTTTACTGACGCTCAATTTACCTTTGTTCAAACCTACAAATCATGTAGTCAAGAGATAAGCGGCATATTAACTCCAGGTCAACAAAAATAAAAATGGAAAGCGGGTCGAGAAAACGCTGAACGAGAACTAGTACCATCGACGGAAACTAATCAGTCGTTCGAATGTGACATAAGCGCATCTGCCCCTCTGCTGTGTCTCATGTTCCAGATAGTCGCACTTGTTCCACTTTCTACGACCAGTTGCAACTGATCGTAACTAGTTCCAAGTAATCGCAAGTGACATAAGCGCTCGTAACACTTCGACCAACTAGTTCCAATAAGATGCATCTAATCACCGAAGCACGAGGTGTTTTCTGACATAAGTCCTCAGTTGTGATCAGTTTCCGTAAGTTCTATCGAATCGCAGTGTGACATAAGCAGGGCTTAACACTATATTTCGAATATGTTGCATATACGGGGTCATACAAATCGGCCTACATAAAATCAATATATGATACAAATACTTAGAATGTGATATAAGCGAGGAATACGCCCAAGCTACTTCCAGTTTGAAAAAATGTATTTATAAATTAACAAATATATACCTGTTTGCAGTGTATATTGGTAAGTAAAGAGCTTTTATCTGAATGTTTACTATTAGTATTGACAGAGGGCGTTACGAACTGATATATGCCCAGCTAGAGCATGGCCTATATTCACATTAATGGAAATAAATACGTGTAGTTTTGAGTAAACAAAAGTGACAGGGTAATTTGGTTGTGTTGTTTACTTTATGTATAGAACGGAAACCCAGAGGGTGTTGTGTTTTGCCGCACTGTATAAAGTTACAAAACTGTTTACAAACAGGCGCCGTTAAGTCTGGACGCTTATATATATGTATATGAATATATGTGTACAGCCATAGGCCCATGGTAACAAATGTATACGACAGCTAAAAACAAATAACGTCAAATTGCACAAAGTTTAATATTACTCACAAATCGCTTACAAATCAATTTAAAAAAGAGAGATTAAAAAAATATAAAGATTATAAGATTTTTATTACAGTGTGTAAAGGGTAGGGGAGATAACCACTATTGTTCGGGAATAGAGTGGGTCCATTCTAAACATTATTAGCGGACCTACCTGCGAAGGTATCACCGAGCCATCTTGTCTGGTTACCGATATTTCGGAAACCAGCTTTCAGCACGCAGTGATACTCATCGCATCACAGCGTGGATGGACTTTGTAAACAACAACACGTGTTCCACTTTATCTGTTATTATTAAATGTGACCTTTGAGTTAAAAACGTCTATACTTTGGTTTCGGTTATGTTCCATTTACCTGTTGAATGCATAGACTTGCCTGTACAAATCAAAACTGTTTTTTGTTTCTTAAAATAATTAACATATTAGTTATCTTCTTGTATTGTATAGAGAATGTGGGAGATTCATTGATGTTTTCCACAGCCCCCACAGGGTCGGTTCACAAGACTATGATCATTTGGTTACTTGTTCTAACACATTTTCCGAGCTTGAATAAGAGAGGATGGCTGAGCTAGGTCGCCTGCTGGCATTTACTGTTGGCGATTCTCGTTGCTTGACTGAGGTTCGACACGTTCGATTCCCCTGCATGTTTCAACCTGCAAAATTGTCTAAATTATAAAATCTGTTAAAACTTAAAAAGCTTTATCCTCAAATATGGATTTGAATTCCGTTTAGCTTGAAACAGAGGTCTAAACAAACATTGGAACCCCATCAGCTTGATACAGAGGCATGGACAAACATTCAATTGGAACCCCATAAGATTGATACAAAGGTCTGAACAAACATTGGAACCCTATCAGTTTGATAGAGTGGTCTGAACAAAACATTGGAACCCTATCAGCTTGATGCAGAGGTCTGAACAAACATTGGAACCCCATCAGTTAAAACATTGGAACCGTTTTAGCTTGAAACAGAGGTCTCAACAAACACTGGAACTTCATCAGTTCGATACAGAGGTATGAACAAACATTGGAACCCTTTTAGCTTGATACAGAGGTCTAAACAAACATTGGAACCCTATCAGCTTGATATAGAGATCTGGTCAAACATTGGAACCCTTTAAGCTTGATACTCTGATCTGAACAATCATTGGAACCCCATCAGTATGATGGGAAGGTCTGAATAGACACTGGAACCCTTTTAGCTTGATATAGATATCTGGACAAACATTGGAACCCTTTTAGCTTGATATTGTGACCTGAACAAACATTGGAACCCCATCAGTTTGATGAAGAGGTCTGAACAAACATTGGAACCCTTTACTCGATACAGAGACCTAAACAAACATTGGAACCCCTTTAGCTTGACACTGAGGTCTGAACAAACATTGGAACCCCATCAAATTGATAAGGAGGTCTGAACAAACATTGGAACCCCATCAGTTTAATACAGAGGTCTAAACAAACATTGGCACCCATCAGATTGATAAAGAGGTCTGAACAAACATTGGAACCGCATAAGATTGATAAAAAGGTCTGAACAAACATTGGCACCCATCAGATTGATAAAGAGGTCTGAACAAACATTGGAACCCCATCAGCTTAATACAGAGGTCTGAACAAACATTGGAACCCCATCAGTTTGATACAGAGGTCTAAACAAACATTGGAACCCCATCAGCTTGATGCAGAGGTCTGAACAAACATTGGAGCCCCATCAGTTTGAAACAGAGGTCTGAACAAACATTGAAACCCCATCAGCTTGATACAGAGGTCTAAACAAACATTGAAACCCCATCAGCTTGATAAAAAAGGTCTGAACACACATTGGAACCCAATCAACTTGGTAAAGAGTTCTGAACAGACATTGAAATATCCTATGATTGATTAAGATGTTCAAACTTTATATATTTATTAAGGATTTCTAAACAAAACTCGAAACGTTATACGATTGATGATGCCTGAACAAACATTGAAACAGAATATGCTTGATCAGTTTGTCTGAACAAACGGTGAAACTTCAAAGGCTTTATAAGGAGGTTTGGCCAAACTTGATAACGATGCCTGAACAAATATTAAAACCTCTAAAGATGTCTGAACAAACATTGAAACTGCATATGTTTGATAAGGATGTCTAAACAAACATTGAAAGAGCATTTGCTTGATAGTCTTGTCTGAACAAAGATTGAGACGACATACAATTGATCAGGATATCTGTTCAAACATTGACACCTCTTGGGCTTGAAAACGACATATAAATAAACGTAGATAGCTCATTTGTAAATATGCTTATGCTTGACAAATATTGACAAATAATAGGCTTGAAAGAATGTTTGAACAATTATTTTAACTCCATAAGCTTTTTCAGGATGTCTGAACAAACATAAAAGCAGCTTATGGTTTATAAGGATGTCTTAACTTATTGAAGCAGCGTATGCTTGATTAAGGTGGCTGAACAAACATTGGAACCGTTTTAGCTTGAAACAGAGATCTGAACAAACATTGGAACCGTTTTAGCTTGAAATAGAGGTCCCAACAAACATTGGAACTTCATCAGATTGATACAGAGGTCTGAACAAACATTGGAACTACATCAGTTTGATACAGAGGTCTGAACAAACATTGGAACCCCATCGGTGTGGTACAGAGGTCTAAACAAATATTGGAACCCCTTTAGCTTAATACGGAGGTCTAAACAAATATTGGAACCCCATCAGCTTGATGCAGAGGTCTGAACAAACATTGGAACCCCATCAGTTTGATACAGATGTCTAAACAAACATTGAAACCCCATCAGCTTGATGCAGAGGTCTGAGCAAACATTTGAACCCCATCAGTTTGATACAGAGGTCTGAACAAACATTGGAACCCAATCCCTTGATAAAGAGTTCTGAACAAACATTGAAATATCATACGATTGATCAGGATGACTAAGCAAAACTTGAAACGTTATACGATTGATGATGTCTGGACAAGCATTGAAACAGAATATACTTGATCAGTTTGTCTGAACAAACGTTGAAACCTCATAGGCTTTATAAGGAGGTTTGGCCAAACATTGAAATAGTAAACAATTGATCAGGATGTCTGAACAAAAATTGAATGAGCTAGCTTGATAACGATGTCTGAACAAATATAAAACCTCTAAAGATGTCTGAACAAACATTGAAACTACATAGGTTTGATAAGGATGTCTGAACAAAAATTGAAAGAGCATTTGCTCGATAGGTTTGTCTGAACAAAGATTGAGATATCTTTTCAAACATTGAAACCTCATGGGCTTGAAAACGACATCTAAATAGATAGCTCATTTGTTTCATATGCTTATGCTTGATAAAAATCCCACATGTTTATATGCATGCGAAAACATTAAAACAGCATATGCTTGGTCAGGATGTCTGAATTAAAATATTGAAACCCCATAGGCTTGATAAATGTGTGTGAACAAACATTGAAACTTGATTGGTTTAATAAGGCTGCCCAAACAAACATTGAAACGGCATATTATTGATCAGGATGTTTGAACAAATATTTAAACTTCATAAGCTTTATCAGAATGTCTGAACAAACATAAGAACAGCTTATGCTTTGTAAGGTTGTCTTAACTTATTGAAGCAGGGTATGCTTGATTAAGGTGGCTGAACCGACACTGAAGCAGCATTTGCTTGAAAAAGTTGCTGAACAAAAAAAAATGAAGCCGCATACGATTGATTGTACACTCATATACCTAAGGTTGACAGACGGATTCGAACCCGTCAACGATACATCGAATAACGACTAGTAGTCAGGCACGCTAATTACTAAACCACGTCCAAGATGTTTAGTGGTAACATCAAATTGAGCATAGGTCGTTGGTTCGGTCTTTGATCCCGGAAGGCTCTGTTTTGTAAAATTTCGTAATAGATATCTGTTGTATGACAGAGAGTATAGAAAATACTCCTCATTGCAAAGTTCTAAACGACACGAAATTTAATTATCAACAAAACTTTAAACTTCATGGGCAAGAGCTCTTCGTTCAACTTCGTCAACTGATACATGACATTATATTGCAAACAAAAATAAGACTTTATAAGCGGCTTATTTGAACTTCACACCCAAGTGTGAATGAAACTTGTTGTTACAGCCCAAAGTCCGCTACGTCTTGACCACAGGGGAGCTGACTGTCAACATTCGTTGTTGTATTATTTTCTTTACGGTTAACCACAAAACAACAGTAAACTCAGGCGTAAATAAGGTTAGCAGCTCGCCGGAAAGCTGTCGTTGTGCCAGCACACGGCTTTAAGGCATATTGGCGCTATTTAAACACTGACCGCGTGTCCAAATACTTGCTTACTCAGTTGTTGTGTAAAATAATCGCATATAAAGCATCGTGTAATAATATTACGTGGCGATGTTGACAAGTAAATCATTTCATTGTTGTGAATACATAGTATTAGTTATAATACTGTATGTTATATTGACCCATACGTGTAGTCAGTCTGCCGACCATCAGGTGTAGGGCAGTAGGAGTCACACGGTGTGGCTCCAGCAATCGGGGTTGTGTTTTTTACGAGGTTTCCTGTCGGTTTTCCACCATTTTAAGGCAAGGCACAGTGTACATGTGCAATGGAAATCATCCAGTACCATATAAGTGAAATTCCTTTGAGTATGACGTTAGTACCCCAATCAGTCTAACAAACAAAGAAACAAAGAAACACATCTATACTTTGACGTTATTCAACATATAGTTTACTCTATATAACAGGATATTATAACAATTGTCAAGGAATATTTGGGCACTATTAAACACGATGTGGTGAAAAATATGCCATATTTAGGCATGCAAGTAAAGATACTTGAAAATACACACACGGACTAAATCCGATTATATAGTCCTGTCATCATAGCACACACATACATTGACAGTGGCCAGGTTTGTGTGTTGTCGTGATTTGTAAACTGCTTTCTGATTGGCTGGTTACTTTTACAATAACCCAATAAAACTTTGGCATGTTTTTAAAACCAATTCTGGCAAGGGCGAAATATAAAAGGTTGGTATGTATTTTGACAATTGGCTTGGGATGATGGGTAGTGTCTGTTCACAGCTTCTTGAGACTTCGGTAAGCGCTTTCATCTCAAAGACTCATTGGCCCGCGGCCGTGGCTCAGTGGTAACGAGTGCGCTTCCTGAACTGAACATGCTTTGATTTACCGTTCACGGGTTCGAGTCCGCCTTTCGACCATAAGATATATGCTATATTTTGACGAGGTTTCCTCCCGGTTTTCCACCGTAATAAGGCTGTGCACAGTGTGAAGTGGACAATCTGTCGTCATATAAGTGAAATACCCTTGAGTACGAGTTTAAACATCAATCAAGCAAACTCATTTTGTATATATGAAGAAAGAAAAGCGCTAGCTGTAGTAAACAATATGTTGTCAAGGGGCCAATCCATGACTGCATATGTGGATACTGTATTTGACAACCAAATAATGGTAAGTATGTAAGTTTATTTTATGCCATTTAACGAAAAATGGACAACAAAGTTTTTCTATAATACAAACATTTCTTACATATAGTGACTTCTAGTAATCCCTGTATTTTTTTCATCAATGGGAAATAACATAGCATTCGGATAAAAGTTCATCATAGCCCCTTTTAATGGGTGTTATGTTAAAGCCAACAGCCTTCTCATCATATCACGAGTTGTTAAACACAGTGTATTGGAGTTTATTTACTTATTTAATGTTATTTATTTTAAAGTGTTATCATGAGTGTGTACCTGAATTGCAGATTACGTTAAATAAATCCAGAGACTTATTAAGGGAGTCACGAAATATTTTTTTAGTTTTTTTTTTGTCCTTTATTTAATTATTTTCAAGCAATGTTGTCAATGGGATATTTGAAGAATTCGGTATTATTTTAGCGCGAAATCGAGTGGCCTTTTAAAATGACGCGTCTAAGGCTTAATCCGCGTCCGTGTGTGACATTGAGCGTTTAGCCCTGTCTTATTATATTCGACCTTTTATTTATTACAGTATAGCCGTGCCAACTATGTATGAATCATAATGAATATAGTGTCAGGCTTCTCTTGTTTGACATCGTGTCTAAGGTTATTTCACCCACCATGATTATGGGCCATATATCATTGATGACACAAAAGCCAATACAATAAGAAAAGTCAACAATGATGATTTAAGACTATCAGTGAAACAAACAAACAAACAAACAAACAAACAAACAAACATGCAACTTCCTATTTGCTTCTTAGATCCGAGAGCATCAGTCTCGTTCGACAAAAGAGACCTAAGTCGTTGCCAGGGCATCTTAATTTTCATGACGACCTTTACTGCAGGCAGTTCCTTGTCGTCGTGGTAATTAAGATCACTCGGGCTAAGATTGCTTTTTGGAGCTTTCCAAATGCTGATGGAAGTTTCCTCCGAATCGTGCGCTATAACAACAGAACTCTGCAACCGCTCTTAAAAACAGACAATTGCTCTACCGACAATTTCTCGCCAACAGACGATTTCTTGACCGACATTTTCTCGCCAACATACGATTGCTTCGCCGATTATTGCTCACCAAAATACGATTGCTCCACTGACGATTTTCCGCCAAAGGATTGCTTGGCCGACATTTTCTGCCCAACATACGATTCCTCGCCACTATACGATTCTCCACCGACAAATTCTCGCAAACAGACGATTGCTTGACAGACAATTTTTCGCCAACATACGATTCTCCACCCAAAAATTCTCGCCAACAGCATTGCTTGACCGAGAATTTCTTGCCAACATATTTTCTCCATCGACAATTTTTCGCCAACAGACGATTACTTGACAGACAAATTTTCGTCTACATACGTTTCTCCACCGACAATTTCTCGCCAACAGAGGATCGCTTGACCGACAATTTCTTGTCAGCAGACGATTGCTTGATTGCAAACAAAGGCTCCGTTCACTATTGCTAAAGCAACAGTTGTTCCCAGACAATTGTTGTCAGGTTTGGGTTGCCGTCTGATCAAATTTTCTGCAGCAACCGTCTCAACGGCCACCACCCTCGGATAAAATGTAACGTTAATTTTATATGAACCCAAACAGACAAAATAGAAAATTTTTGCTTTAAAATTTAAACTATTTTTTTAAAAATTGAGACTCGCTGCCTCAAAAATGGGGACTATAGCTACTGTTTGTTTGTTTGTTTGTTTGATTGGTCTTTCACGTCTTACCAGAAGTCTATTAGCTAGAAGTATGTAACTGCCGTATAGCAATGTCCCCGGCATTGTAGACCAACAACAGACGGTGGCGTTACATTTCAGACAAGTGAATTTTTAGTTGTGAGGAACTCTGGGTAACATTTGCCCTGATCAGTCACTTTGATTGCCAATTGTTTTCGTTCGGGACGCTGGCTCAATATATGTCGATTTAGTTGTCATTTATTGTCTATGTAACAGCCATATAATGCACTGGGTAAATGTGTTTCGTTTATGAAGCAATAATATGATGGAGGAATGACACAAGTTTCCCATAATGCATCATTTTTAATGTCGCGTTCTTCTTAATTTTCTCATGTGCTACTCACATGATACGTTATAACAGGGGGCTCGTTCGACAATGACGGTTAGCTTATCTATATGGCAGTTGCATACTTCTAGTTAATAGACTTCTGGTCGTACTCAATGCTGTTTCATTTATATGACGATATGCTAGCTCAATGGATGACGGAAACCTCGATACCACTCGACAACAAACAAAGACAAAACAGGACAACGACAGGATGCAAAACAGACACAACAAACAGATCGGCGTCCTGTTCCCTTTTAGCTCTGAGAGCACCAGGGCAACGTGAAGCTCTCTCCAACCACCCGCTTCTTTTCTTGTAATTGCCCTACAGTGGATTTTGAAGTAGGGGTAAATCGTAAAGTTAGCCTAGACTTACCGGCCTATTACAGGTTTAATTTCCCAATCGAATAATTTCTATATCCTTTCATTAGGTAAACCTTCCTAAAAAGGGGAAGTTACAGAACCTTTCACTAAAATCAAGTCTACGGTACCGGTATGGCAAGCCGGGGGGGTAATCATTTCTCAGTTTGTTTGATAAATGGAACTCGTTTGTACATATCTAAAATAAACGTTTATTTTACATAACTGAAATTCTACATATGTGAAATTGTTAGGTTTAAGTGTTTTATTTTACTTATGTGGAAAATGATTTCACATATGTTGAAAAGATTTTACATATGTTGAAAAGAATTCTAGATATGAAAAATAATTTTTTTATTTTACTTATGTGAAATTCTTTTTTACATAAGTGAAAATCTTTTCAACATAAGTAAAAATGAATTGCACATCTGTGCAAAAGAATTGTACATAAGCAAAATAAAAGCAAACTTACTCGATATATGTAGAATAGGCTAACGGTAGAAGTGATGAAACGGCTTGCCATATACGGGTGGAAAAGAAAGAATAAAAAAAATGATGGGTTAGCAAAAGATACCTGAACCGTATTTTTAACAAGCCTAATGGGCTTATTGAAGTCTCGTTTAGCATATAAAATGTGTTCGGAAGATTACTATATTAAATATTTTGGACAGAGCTAATTGAATCCATAATTTAAATAAAAAATCACTCGCAATTACACAGTTATGCTAACTCTAACTCCGTGTCTCTAAATAAGTCTACATTGTATGATAAACTATTAGAGATACAGACGAACTTTTGATACCTGGCTATGTATACATTTTTTGTTTTCTGCACTGATTTGACATCCACCAATCCTTGTCTTGGCTTATTCATTAGGAAGAATTATATAACTTTGATGAGTGAAATACCTGCATCGATCCGGGGTAGTAATGTTATTATATTGACCTCTTTGGTCCAATGTGAAATGGGTTTATGGGGCTATAAATACAATTTATCGCCCAATGAAAACAGCCGCGAATACTGACAGAAGGTGCATGTGAAACGCCTTCGAAGAATGATAGATAAAAAATAGAGAATATGCAACAATTTGCTATGAACTATATTATTTTTATGTTACAAAATGAAATTCTAATATATATCTATACATATAGCCCAAACAAGCTACCACAGCCGCAACAATACAGTAAAAAGCCACGCCTTCTTTTTCTTTTGATAAGAAAACAAATAATTTGATCAGTGAATCAATAGAAAGCCTACAGCTGAGGTAATAAGAAAGCCATGTGTTGATTTACTGAGGCTGAATTGGGGTATACGTTCAAATAGATAACTAGGTTTGTGTCAACTATCGTATGTTGATGAAAAAGAGACGAACATCTGTTTGTGTTGACAATGAGCGATCGACTCGAAAACGCTTCGTAAATATAAACATATCCTGGCTGTAAAAACGTCAATACATTAAAATAGTTTGATCTATGTAAATATAAGAAAAGCTTTTGTTGTTTATGGTTTACGTATACATGTGTAACTCCGACAACAGCTGGGGTGAGCTGCGAGGCAATTGATTTAAAAATAATTTAATTTGGCTATTGCATCGTCTCCGTATCTATGAACGGGGTGGTTTTGTGGGGGTTGAGAACGGGGGTACTAGTGGAACCTCTTATCTAGTCGGGGAGTGAAATCAAGCTTCCTTTTCTCGAGATTTGAACTCAATGTTTAATGTCAATTGATTTACTTTTAATTCTAGCTCTCAAAGCCACCAATAGAATTTTTGGAAAGTCATGAAAGGAACTCTTCCTGAAACCTAAAGCTTCTATATGCAGGATTTTATATCCACCTAGCGAAATTGTCATATACATATTCTCGAATAAAAAAAAACTTATTTTGACTTCCTGGCTCGAGGTTCACCCTCGTTTAGATTGCTGCCCCTCTTAACTCATGGAACTCCCTCCCCCCTCAGTGCTCATACATAAGGTTGTTTCACTTACATGACGATGCGCAAGCCGAATGAATGAAGGAAACACTGGTATAATATATAAGGTTGTTTCACTTACATGACGGAGCGCAAGCCGAGTGAATGAAGGAACCACTGGTATAATATATACGGTTGTTTCACTTACATGGCGGAGCGCAAGCCAAATGAGTGAAGGAACCACTGGTATAATATATAAGGTTGTTTCACTTACATGACGGAGCGCAAGCCGAGTGAATGAAGGAACCACTGTTATAATATATACGGTTGTTTCACTTACATGACGGCGCGCAAGACGAATGAGTGAAGGAACCACTGTTATAATATATAAGGTTGTCTCACTTACCTGACGGAGCGCAAGACGAATGAGTGAAGGAACCAGTGGTATAATATACAGGCGAGGCAGGACATCACTGAGCTCCCTATTTATTTTATA
The DNA here is from genome assembly GCA_031763545.1 of Mopalia muscosa. NCBI lineage: Eukaryota > Metazoa > Mollusca > Polyplacophora > Chitonida > Mopaliidae > Mopalia > Mopalia muscosa. Next base: position 589 of record JARFOD010155988.1, on the reverse strand, counting down.
CTCATAGCATAGAGATATAAGCCTAATTTTGGAACTAAACTAATAAGAAGTGGTTGAAGATAGATGCTGAGCTCTGTATCTCTAATAGTCTATCATGCAATGTAGCCGTATTTAGAGACACAGAGTTGTTTTTCACTTACCGGCTATTATGGGTTGAATTACAACTGTTCAATAATGTTTGATATGGCAAACGTTACTCAAAATCGGCACTTAGCTTTATTAAACATACGGTTCAAATATCTGTTGGCGCCATTTTGTTCTCTTACACCTTGACTGGAGATCTCGGATTTTAGAAGAAGGGCCTGTATCTTCCACTTTTTATTCATTGGGATATTGAACCGGTATTTACCCGGTCAGTGTTTTTAATTGAAGCTTTGAATGCTGCCTCAACAAGGGCAATTTCACGGATTGGGACGTTCAAACTCAGTAGATGGAGGCAGGATAGAAGCACATTTTTAGCCCCACAGTCATTCTGACTGTTGGCTATTCTCATCACTCTCCGTGGTCTGTCTGTCCCATAACAATTCTTGTTATCACTATATCTCAGAAACTGCTGCTCCAATCACATTAATATTTTATTCAAAGCTTC
>JARFOD010155987.1:0-26182 GCA_031763545.1 Mopalia muscosa | reverse complement strand
ATTTCTACACTACTGGTTAATTTTTTCTACACTACTGGTCAATTCTACACTACTGGTTGATTTTTTCTACACTACTGATCGATGTCTACACTACTGGTCAAATTCTACACTACTGGCTCTAACATGGGCCATTCTTGTGAGACTGCTATAATACACCTTATTGACACGCGGTTGCATGGGATTGATCAAGGTAACGTTGTTGAATCCGTCTTTGTAGATCTCACAAAAGCTTTTAACCTCGCCAACATTGAGGTGCTTTTATCAAAGCTCAAACCGTACGGTTGTACTCAACAGTCTACGTTGCTTCTTAAATCACATTTGAAAGATCAAAACCAATGTGTCAGAATTGGGGGCAAACTATCCAAAAGGGGCGACAAAAGAGTTGGTGTTCCGCAGGGATCCATACTGGGACCAATTGTTTTCATTTTATACATTAACGATATCATCCTAAACTTATTATCTTCTACTGTCATGTTTGCTGACGACACTACTCTAAAAATGTTGTCGTTATAAAAACATAACAAAATAAAACGTTCTGAGTATAAAAATGTTTCGGAAATAAAACATGGTAATTGAAAATGGTTGTTGCATAAAAATATTGAGGATACAAAACGTGATTATTAAAAATGTTTTATACCAACTTTGTTGATATAAAACGTTGTCATTGTTGTACAAACATGTTTCTATTGTTAAATGTGATAACTGAAAATAATTGTTGTATGAAGATATTATTGGGTAAAACGTTATCATTAAAGAATAGTGTGTAAAAATGTTGTTGATATAAAAATGGTTATTGAAAATCGTTGTTTTATAAAAACGTTGCAGATATAAAACGTAGTTATTTAATTGATGTTGTATAAATATGTTGCGCATATTTAATAAAATCTTCGTTGTATAAAAATGTTGTGGGCATAAAAACATGGTTATTGAAAACCGTTGTTGTATAAAATTGTTGCGGGTCCAAAACGTGCTTTTTTAAAATCGTCGTTGTACAAAAATATCGTTGCTAAAAAAACGTGTTATTAAAATGATTGTTGTATAAACATTTTGAGGACGTAAACTTGGTTTTTATAAATAATTATTGTTAAAATTATTGTTGAATAAACGTATTTGTGATATAAGCCTGGTTATTAAAATGATTGCTAAATAAAACTGTAGCGGATATATAACATGGCTGTTAACAACTATTGTTGTATAAACATGTTGCTGATATAAACTTGGTTATTCAAAATGATTGGTGAATGAAAATGTTGGGGATATAAAACGTGGCTGATAACAACTATTGTTGTATAAACATGTTGCTAATATAAACTTGGTTATTAAAAAAGGATTGTTGTATTAAAATGTTGCAGATATAAAACAGCTCGACCTACCTGCACAAAACCGAGAAAAAAACCCCACCCTAATTATGAAATGTCAGGAAGACCTGTTATTCAGTTGACAAGGGCTGTGGTCAGTGGACCGGTAATGGCTATACTTTTGACTATAGCTTGAAGATTTCAAATCGCAACGAAATTGGGTAGACGATCTAAGTTTTCTGTAGATTAGTTATCAATCAGTTTGATATATTTTGGTACCGTACTTTGTGTTGAAAGTTTTCCCTATAAATTCCATTTTTAAGATCAAATGTGCCGATGACCGTAAACTGTACAGCTATAAAACTTCCTGCTGTAGATGCGTGTTTCACACATAGTCCCTCTCCCGGGCGATCTTCAACATTGTTTGACTTAAGCTTATAGTAAAGTGACAGAGTGAATGATAATAAATACATCAACAAAATCCACATGGTGTTGTTGTTGTTGTTCTGGTTAGGAAGCTGTCTGAGTCCCTCTTGTTATGGTTTTTGTAGTTGTGATTTTACTAGCCACGCTGTGACCGATGAAAATGATCACAAAATGGTCACAAAATGGTCAATGACATAATAACATAAATCCAGGAGACAATAATACTTAACTACAATCGCTTCCAGCGCAGTATGACTCATCTATAACCACCATTGATTATTGTTTTAAAATATGTATATATTTCGAATTTCGACGGTTCAGTAGTCTGCGATCTGATGTACAAAGCGATACTTGCCAACTTGTTTGCTGCTTGTATTATATCCTGGTTAAAATCTCCAACTTACTTACAGTAGTTGATGATGCAATAATTATCGCTAGCATCATATTTTAATGAAACGAATCTTGACAAGAAATATTAATTATACCACCCCATCTTGAACCACCCAGTCGTCGCTATTTCTTGAATCGAGTCTTGATTCCGAGATTCTGTTCCTTGCCAGACAAAACGGCGGGAACCATCCGTCTTGTCTGACTTATACTTCATTAAAGGGGTTATGGTATTTGCATTGATGGAATTTCATTTATATTGGTTTATTATATGTTTTTTTTTATTACAAACATGCAAAATTGGAAAAGGGCAGCAGTAGGCTATCTTTCTTCGTGGTGAAATGATTCTCTGTATTTTCCAGGCTGCTCTCTGACAATACCTTACACCTATTGACGAGGAAATTGTCTTTTCTCGAAAGCTTCCGAAAACATATAGCAAAAATTCCCTAAGCCGTATGTTATTTATTGAGTCTTGTCTTAGTCCTGGGGTGACCATTAAAAGAGAAGATTTTTACTGGGGTTTTGGTCGTTTTTCAATGCTATGGTAATAACTTAATAGCCCTCTGATTAAGAAACTAATTTATATTAAGCATAGAATTTTACAAAGTGGAATTGACGTAGGCTGTGCAAGTAACCCACATTGACAATATCATTCCATATGCTATAGCTACGATAAACCTATCAAAGCTGAGTCATGTTCTTCTGTGAAGTTATATATCAGGCAGAATCATTACCGTATTGGTTCTTACCAAATTATTCTGAGGAAGAACTATAAGCCAGGAAGAAAGATATAAGTCAAGGAACGGTAGATAAGTAGTGTGGAGGCATATATGCGAATACGTATCGTATAAACTTGTTTTACATATTCAGTATGAAATATTTATCAAAATGCATTCTTTCCGTTTCTTTGTATATACATTTATTGATTACGGGATGGCCGCATGCAAAAATAGGCAATTCTGTGTTTCCGAAGTTTTTATTTTATGTCATGAACAGTATACACAAACTTACAAAACAATATTCGTTTTAAACGTATGCGGCTATATTGGCGAGATTTTACACAAAATCATGTTTAGTTTCAAAGATAGAATTAATGTGATGACAATGTGCTACTACAAACTGTTTGCCGCTCAGACATTAACCTATTTTCCATCATGCAGGCATTGTGGCACTAAGCTCTGTACCCGTAAGTTTGTTTCTTCATGCTTACATATATATTTATTTTTATATATGGACCTTGTATTTGAAATAATTAATTAATAGTAATGAATATAGAGAGATTGATATTTAATTTATAGGTATGATTCATGGGGATTTTAACGAGCAATACATCCTTGTACGAGAAACCAATCAAAGCCAAAACGGATCTGATAATTACGAAATTTGTGGACTGATTGATTTTGCGGATGCCACGTTTTCTCATATCGTTTTTGAAATAGCAATATCTAGTTGCCACATTATGGCGGAGAGTAAAGCGATTGAGTCACTAGACGCTGGAGGTCACATGCTGGCCGGATATCTCTCAGAGGTGTCTTTGAATGACATTGAAATGGATTCTCTGAAGACGTGTGTTGTCAATTACTGGTCATGGGGGCCTATACATATTCTCTGGATTCCACCAACGACTATATGTTGAAACGGGGATGGCCTTGTTTGAGAGAGGTTTGGTCTACACCAAACGTCGAACTGAAATCCGACTGGAATAAAATAATCTCTAGTTATCAAAACTGATGCCATATCCTGGCTCCCCTTTGTAAGAGCGCTGGTGCTACCACGATAACAGGCCACTCAAATTTAAGAATAGGTTTCAGATACCTTTGCTAACTCGGTTAATCCCCTATTCCTTTCAGTGATCAACTCAAATCATGCACTGCTGCAATGTTTATAAAAAAAAACATCCTGTTATCACCAGTCAGCCAGTCTTTGTTTACATCAAGAACAATCGAGACAGTTCTACTGGCTTTTCTGGCCCAGTTAATACCAGTCAGCCAGTCTCTGTTTACATCAAGAACAATCGAGACTGTTCTACTTGCTTTTCTGGCCCAGTTATCACTAGTCAACCAGTCTCTGTTTCCATCAACAACAATCGAGACTGTTCTACATGCTTTTCGGGCCCAGTTATCACCAGCCAGCCAGTCTCTGTTAACATCAAAACAATCGAGACTGTTCTACTTGCTTTTCTGGGCCAGTTATCGCCAGTCAGCCAGTCTCTGTTAACATCAATACAATATATACTATTCTGGAAGTTTCAGTGGTTCCAAAGGAATTGTTTTGAAATCGTTTCATTGGTTAAAATTAGGCTTTCCAGATTGTTCTATATCTTGTCATTCTAAAATTATACATCTCCCTATATAAATGAGATCGATCGACCGGTCTAAGTTCAATCACAATTCAGCCAAAACTCAGTTCAAAGAGAGAATCAGCCAGCCTAACCAGCGGAAGGAATGAAAACTTACCGATCACTGAGCTATATCGTAAAAGCAATTGGACAGTGTTATACTTCATTGAACTATGCACCTTGCCTGGATACCTCTTAAAGGGGATCCGCTTCCACGTCCATCTAAACTCACCAAAATGTTTTCATCTTAATTATCTTATCTACCTAAGGGAGTGAATCCAGTTATCGTTTGATGCTTCAATGGTTTATTTGAGAAAAAACGACCGATATACGGTAAAATTGTTCCCGTGTGTATGTCCTTTGATTTGCTTGACCGGTGGCCTGTGATATGTTGTTTTAGTGTTGAAATCCAGATTCAGTTTATACTGTCATATAATAACTAATGAACTTGATCACAATTATGACGGGCCCCTTATTTGCGCATTGATCATGTATTATAAAAGGGGGGAGGGGGGGGAAGAGAGATTTGGCTGGTATTATCTTGATAAGAATTCGGGTTTCATAATCGCTTTTTAATTCCGAGTATTTATCAGCCAGTCGGACATGTAAAAAGTTTGCATTAACCGTAAAATAAACTATGGGGTTCAATCTATTGTATTTCAATTGCCGCATGTTGATCGATTATTTAAAACGTTTTTCGATTCAAACAGCTTTATAGTCTTAATTTTATTTATTTAAATGCGTTTACAGTACTTCCTTATGTTTATTAAAAAAATTAAACATTAACTACATCGGTATAAAAAGAAACTAAAACAAATATGTGGTGAATATTCATTTCAAACTTATTGGTTATGCAAGGGAATTGTCTTTTCAATGTATGCAGCGGAAGTCTCGTGCTGTTTGGTTAAATGCCATACAGGAGGAGCGCTGTTTTGATGTTGAGTTATTTATTCTGACCAACAAACATGCCTTTTATATTCTAATTACAAGTGTTGATTAGTGGCAAAAGCTTATGCACTTATTACATACATTTATATTCATTCATACCTATAAAACAACAGGAGCAAATGGGAATTTATTACTTGGGGAGACAAAATACATAAAGTTTATAATCTCCATTAAATATTTAAAATCATTATAATCTTCTCAGTGGGCGCATTATCTAGTACAATTCGCAAGAGCTGTTTTGTGCAAGTTCCATACTGTTTAAGTTAACTAAACCCGAGAGGATAGGTATTATATTGGCATATTAACTTAATGAGGCAGTAGTTGATAAGTGTTAAACGCCCACCGTGAACGACATACAGCGGTTTTGGACTTATTGTGATCGATGTAGACAGTGCAATTCATTTTTCGATGCTGACATGCCGCCGGTGTTAATTTTCGAACCATTAAAGCTACAGCTTAATACCTGTGTAGTTTCATGACGAAAGTCTCCAAGCGGCGGAAAATTTTCACTCATGGTTTGTTAATGACGGGACTATAATACGCAAGAGACTATGCGGTGTTTAATGATACAAATATATACCTGTCCGACATCGTTAAAGAAAGTATTTAAGTAACTTTGGCAGAAATACCAAACTGCACACAACGCAAAATATGATTTCACAAAAGAGTATGGCAGAGATTTAACTACCCCATACCGTGCTGCAAGGTGAACACAAAAAAACGCTTTGAACACCGATGGTTTCTTACATCATCGTTTACCAAAAAAAAGACCGATGAGAAAACGAACGATAACTGGAAGTCAAGCAATAAAATTGATTGGTAAATTGTGTAAATTGGTATCAATTCGATTCGGTTTTTAAAGTTTTCATATTATGTTCGTTGAATGCAACAAATGTTTGTTTAGAAAACAAAATCCTCAATAATGTAGTCTCTTTTTTTTAATTCAATGCTATGTCGCGTCTGCTAGCCAACTTATTCTGATGCAAGCACATGGTCTGGCCATAGTTTTTATGTTTAACTTGAACCGAGCTTCTGAAGTATATTCCCATATTCATGAAACACGCCAAAAGTTAATACGAATGTATGAGAAAAGGATGGAATTAAAACATTTCCGTGAAATATGGCTTTCAAGCTAGAAATGTTGTACAGTTGAAAAGCTTTGAAATCCATAAAGCCGAAGATAAATGTACCGCCGTATTGACTTTATCCCATTAAATAAATCAAATCATCAGCATGGAACAGACAAAAGGACTAATGACAAGAACACGAATCGAGAAATCCGTTTTGATAAAGTCAGGTAAAAAACCAAAAGCCGGTATTTCACAATCTGCATGTCCGTTTCTATGGCCTGATTAATTTGGTCATCATGTGTCATGGTGAAACCCAGCCTTTTGTTAAGTCCTACATCAAAACTGAAAGCAATTATGTTTTATTATCTAGACTGTAATATAATTTAGAGCCATACAGTCATATTCTTAATCTTCAACGTGTTATAAGGTCAGCATTAAAGTCACAAGGAACAACCATTAAGCTCTGAAGTTGTTAACAAGATGTTCTAAATATACTTCACGCTTAACGTGCGAATATGCAATATTAACAATTATAATGCTTATGAATGGCCAAATTCGTTCATAATGACGTCATATAAAAACAGGACAGTTGCCAGATTGTTTGTCAACACTTGAGCAATGACGCTGATGTTAATGTCTGCACTACATTGTCATATACAACGTGTAAACTTATATGTAAATGTATAAAGACTGTTACGGGTTGTTTCAAGCAATGTTATTAGACTACAAGTTACAATGTTAGTCTGTCGGTGTGTCTGTCTTTACGTTAAGTCAATTTTGTAAAGAGTATTTCTGTAAGAAGGATAAGACAGTCATTCGTAGAGGTTTCCAGCATTTGACATTGATACGAATAATGGAATCAGAAACTGGGGGTACAAAATGTTCAATCCGACGAAGCTCAATACACATTTTTTTTTTAATATTGCCATTGGAATCAACGTTTTTATACCTTAGAGTTGAGTATGTGCCTTTGGGAATTTTATTCACCAAAACAAACAAATGCAAAATATGTCGGTGTCAGATCAGTGTTCTTGTGTTCTTAACAAATAAAGTTACAGTTCTAGATGAACACAGGTCATGTTCTTTCAAAAAACCGGAAACTAATAAAGCATAGCAATAGTGAGAAAATAATGACTTTTGCTGATGAAAGTTGAAGCATATTGTTCTATCCCCACTCAAACAAAGTTGCTCTTTCCATTATATTGTCACAAGAAACGTTTTTGATTTCCTGTTTCCCCAATGGAAATACCCTGCTAAATTTTTTAAAACTAAACGGTGGATGTTTTTGATGGAAAGTTTGGGTTCAGAGCGGTAAAATCTATTTTCCATTTTACAAATGTTATGTTTGTAGATACGCATTTTTGTTGTAATTTGAAAGTAGCATTGGTTTATCGTCGCAAGTTTGTATTTGTCAGCTTCTACGCAATGAGCGCCATAACTAGATTGCTGTGAATGGTAGAAAGAAAAATTTAATTGTATTTTGTCAATAGGTTTAAAATTTCATTCAACTGTGGATGTATCAACACCAAAGAGCATTTCAAATACTTTCAAAAGAAAAACTCCAACAATGCCTTACTTATATATATAGTAACATAAATTCATAGAAAAGATAATTTATCAATAAATGTTCGATCATCACTGGATTTACTATAACGGGCATTTTGGTGTATAGTCTTTATTTTGAAACAAACAACATCGATCCCAATCGAAACAATTGATATCAATGAAATACAAAACCAAATTTTTGTGAAGGATAACTATATATTTTTTTGAACTAACCTAACCGACGCAAAACTTTATTTGACTTTTTGTGTGAACCTCAATTCATACCAAATGATTGAGACAATGTACCTTGTAATAAGTACCATTTATTTAAAATGCCTATTCTGCTGCATTTAATATGTTTGGATAGATCTGAAGCTTACTCCCAGTCTGCGGCTTAATACCATAAGTCTTCATCAATACATGTGTCCCGGGCACGCGGCGTAGTGGATGGCAGGTACGCTTTATACCAATCCTCCCCCGATGTACCATTCACAGGAACGACTCCGTCTGTCGAACATCAGGTATATAAGTGAGTCACAAGATGTGGCTCCAGTATTGGCGATGTTGGTTTTTACGAGCTTTTCCATCGTTATTAATCAACGGACAATGTGAAGTTGACAATCCGTCGTCATATAAGTAAAATGTCCTTGAGTACGACGTGAAACCCCAATCTAACAAACAAACACTGTGTAAATGTTTTTTCTTTGAAACCCAGCCCTCTCAAATTTGTTTGTGATCAATATGTAAGTATGGATAATTGAATAAACGCCTAACTTCGGGAGACATTGATTTCCTTTTTCAACACGTATGTAAACCCTCGATATTGTGTGTGAACTGTATTTAATGCACACTACACGTCTTGTGGTAAATGAATTACACGTTTTCTTCTTAACCACAGTACAGGTACTATGTTTAATATAACATCTGCAACACGTCATTATTAAACTGAACACGATACAGTCCTGAAATCAGTCCGGGTTTCAACTGTTATGTAGATCAAGACTCGCCATGTGCCTGTTATCACTTTTTTGTTAATACTGTGTTTGGTCTCCCATCAAAATTCTTTATCCGGGTTACCCAGATTGAAATTGCACAAAGGAGATTGGGCTAAGTAGCCAAGGAAGTACACTCGGGTCTTCACGGAAGATCTTATTGGCGATGATGTTAATGCATTCAATTATAATATTGTAACATACATTGTTATCTCCCAGAGTCTTGCCTCCAGGTGTTGCTGTTATTTTGTAATGGTGTTTGGTCATCAATGACTCTACCAGTGTCCTGTCTGTAAGCTGTTGTTGTTCCGTTGTAAAGCCAGTTAAATCAGCGTCTGATCCAGCTTCACACAGACCTATCTCTTTGAGTCATATTCAAACAAACGCAGATAAGCCTATGTAAATTCACGATTAACGTGGTCTTTAGCAAAGAAAAAAAACTTTTTATAAGATGTACGTCAGCCCGATTTTTTAAACATGTTGCATGCTGAGAAATTCCGTTACACATTTCGAAACAATGTGGAATTCTTAAGTTTGCTCTGTCGCTAATTTTAAACAAGCATCTGATTTATTGAAATGATTTCCTTTATGACTCCCGCCCTTTAGTTCCGTTCAGTTTACGATCCCGCAATGTCATCGAAGAAGTGGAAGCGGACATGTCACTATTACAGCCGGATGGCGTATCCCTGACATTTGCGTGGGAATTACAATCTGACAATGTGTCTCTTATCTTGATTTGTTTGTTTGTTTGATTGGGGTTTAACGTCGCATTGAAGGGTATTTCACTTGGATAACGACGGATTGTCCACTTCACATTGCACCCAGCCGGATTACGGTGGAAAACCGGGATGAAACCGCATTAAAAAAAACCAAGCGATTGTCGGAGCCACATGTGACTCGATCCCGTGAACGGTACATCGAAGTAGGTTCAGTTTAGTGAGCGCACACGCTACCACTAAGCCACGGCCGAGGGCCCTATCTTGACTTGAAGGACAAGAGCAGAAAATCTTACCTCCGTACTATGACTTATTTGTCTTTTAAAAATTTCGTTATTTCGTCGTAGGGCCTACTGTTCTTAAATATTTTCACAGATGCTTCTCGCTGCCCAGATTCACACAGAATTTCGTTTGCTTGCATAGTTTCGAAGTAACGGTGTTCTAAAAATGTAGAGTGTCTGACAATTCATCAATGTTTTCCTCTGAACTAATTGCTGTTTACAATTTCTTAAAAGATTTTCGTTCAGTTAAAGAGTTTATATTCTCCAACTCGATAAGTGCTCTAATAGCTATAAAAAAATTCACGCGGCAACGCTCGACTCTTTTTATATACGAGAGTGTTAATAATAAGTGAGTTATTTCCCTTAGGGTTAGAAGTGCGTGTCCACTGGGTGCCGGTTCATGTCGGTATTCCGGGAAACGAGTTATCCGAAAGAGTCAATATATTTGCGCATCTAAGTTCCGTAAAGCTACAAACGAGTGGATTTCTTTCCTGCTTGAAATTTTTTCCCGTTATCTAACAGAATGAATGGGAAACCACAGAGGAGGGTATGTTCTATAGTAGATGCCAACCTTCCGTCCAAAACGCTGTGTCATAAGAAAATATGACTTATTACTTTTCGGGGTCCTCTCTGGTTTTTCTCCTCTTAACTCACGGCTGTTAATTTATTTACATACGACTGTGTGAAAACTGCCAGATAGATGAAATTGTACATCACGATTTGCTAGTCTGTCCTCAGTTTATTAATCAGAAAATAATATTACAACAAAGGGGAACGGTTCTAGGTAGTCCTACTAAATAGGCAGTCGACGTTTGAAATTTATCATATGGACATTGACAGTACCTCGGCGTCCTATCCTTCCAGTCAATTTCCGTAACGGGTTTTTGCGAACGTATATTTACTCACTTAAAACTGCCAGGCTGTGAACTCGACGTATTCTTAACATTGCGATAGTTGAAACGGGTGCTTTAACAAAGAGGACTTAAAACAACTGCAAAGAGCTTTACTCAGTTAACCTAAAGTCATGCACAACATGTAAATTTATTTTTGACGAAAGGTTCCATTTTCAGTTTGCTTCTAAGTTAAGGAAAATATTTATAACTCAATTGATTATGTATCATAACGCATAAATATCTTAAATTTGGGCACCCTTGCCACTTATAAGGCATGCATAGAAACTGTCGGTCCTCTCACCAATGCAGTGCGTGATTTTAGCTTTTAAGTCCGCTTTTTCGATGCACCCGCTTTAACTATCGCGATTTGTCACTGAGCCAAACTGGTAAAGATTAACTGACAAAAACACTCAAACTCTGTTGTGGAATGTACCGAAAACTACTTCATTGGAGACATAAAATGACTTCTAAATACGTTGACTTCACAGCCTTGCAGTGTAAAGTGAGTAAATCGCTAAATTCGTTCTGTAGTTTTGTTTTAACGATTGGAAAAGTGTTCAGCACAGAAACCTGTTACGGAAATTGAATCGAAGCAAAGAAACTTCGAGATACTGTCAATATCAAATGATAAATATCAAAAGTCAACGGCCTTTTTAAAAGGACTGCGGTTCTAGGTAACCGTGACGTTTTACTGAATGGTATCCTGTGTCTGGAGAAAAACAGGCTGCTAGTTTTACTGCTTGTGGGCCAGTTTATGTCAGGTTATGGATTTTTCATATTGTTTCTCTTATTTTCATTTCTTTTAAAATGAAATGAATTATTAAGTTATATTTATGTAATAACTGAGTTGTGGTGTGAATTTGTCCTCTGTGGCACTGGCACACACCAGTCTTATTGAAACCATCTTCTCTGATTGGTTATTTCACTTGTGAAAAATGACGGAAAAAGTCCGTTTTAAAAGCACAGAAAGCAACGAATAAAATACTTTTATATGTATGTATATCTCTGATTGATTATCTTTCACATCAGAAATTAATTTCCCCTGACTAAGCTCTCCGCTTTGTTTAATTTAGAATTTAATAATAAAAATGCGTGTGTGGTGTAATTTACCTCAAGATAATGTCCTGGTTAATCAAAAAATTCGAAAGCATTTCTAAAAGAAATTATCTCATCCGCTTGAGGTAATATATGAAGTGACGCAAAGAATCGTTGGAGGGCTCGCTGAGGTTTTATTTTTTTTTTACTTTTTCCCTTCCACGATGCAGAATTTGACGTCAAACTTCATTTAAGTTGTCAACTATGACATTTCTATAGTTATTTAAGCTACTCTGAACTATCATGTCCGCCCCATTTTGTCTTCACAACTAAACAATATGAACCACGGAGGAAATCACAATATTAAACTTTGAACGAAAATGGGCTTTAGGTGGTTTATTCTTGTTTGATTGAAACTTGAAATGAAAAAGCATGGGCAACAGAACTATTTGCAGACAGATGAAGATTTGTTATATTAAGACCACCAAACCCATACCTATCTTCAAATCATGACCGATGTTAAAACCAAATCAAACAATCAATCAAATCCTGACAAATGTTTATGTATTATTCTTATCAAAGAAAGCTGCAAAAAAGAGGTCCAGATATATCTTGAAAATTACTTAATATGGCTGAATATGTGATTCCGTTAAAAGTTACTTTTGATAAAATCCACATAATTTGACATAAAGGCTGACGCAGAAGCTCTCGTTTTACAGTGATTAGCAACTTACTCAGATTAACATCAGGTTTTTGAATGTTTTATAATGGCAAATGTTTAATTTTGCAAAACGGTGTGGCATTTTTATGGCGCAACTAACACTTCAAAGAATTGATTCAATTGATATCTCCTCATGTGATGTAGTCCCGGTTCAAAGTTCACAACTTAGCAATTTCAAAGACTGTGTTGAACCCATCACAGAACATAACCATATGGAGTAAATCATATAAAGGAAATGTACCCCACTGTTATGAAATGATCTTCTTAAATTGTGCACAACTACAAATGTACTCAATTTTTTTAAAAGCAACATATCCTGGAAGAGTGTTGAAACATCTTACACATTGCCAAAGGTATAAAGGATATTATAAAGGGAAGTGTTGATTTTGATATTTAGTAGGCATATTGTTAACTTTATTTACATTCTATCTCTGCCAGTTACTTTTTGAAAAACGAGGCAGACTTTTCGGCTGATCGAGCCATAGCAAAACTCAAACCCAATTTAACACCGTCTGTAAAAGAACACAGAGTGAAGTTAATGATTACGGGTTTGATATATTCGACTGGATTACAGGCTTCATTACGCTTAAACACAAACAATATATTTTTCCAGGAAACCGCTTATTTGAAAAACATAGCTACGACACAAACGCATGGATCAGGTGTAGACATAATCCCACACGGCCCTAGAACACACTATAAATAAAACAAACACATAAGCCCTTGAATGAAAAGAAAGTATGCCAACTTTTTTTTTTAACATTTTCATTACAGTGATATCAATAGAACTGTTTGTCTTTCAAACCTTAGGGATTCGTATAAATAGGAGCACAACGTGCGCATATAACCCTAGGACAAACGTAACCACTTAAGGATACACTAATCCCCCTACATAGTGTTTTTACATTTCCCCGTTTTACTTCTAAACTACTGTAAATTTTGCAACACATGTATATATATTCTGAATCGTCCTTTTCTGCAGAACAAAAAAAAGTAAATTTTTGCTTCCTCTTTTTCAAATTGCTACTTCTTCATCACTATTAACGTCAACTGTTCAATTTTAAATCAACCCATATTTGCAATTTGTTTATTATATTGAATAGAGTCATTCTCTGTAAATTTCGCAAATAATTATGCATATTTATTGTGAATTATACCAGTTTTCTATAAAACGGACAAGACCTAACAGTGTCAAATGTTACTTGAATTCCATTCAAGCTGTGATCAATCTCTGAACAGGCTGTGAACCAATCAACCACATGCGGTATCAGTGAATATGTGTTTAATATACAATACACGAAAACCGTTGATACCCGTATATGCACAGCGGCCAGACAGTTAATCCTATCCAGGTAGCTACCTGTAATTTAATTGATTGTCACCCTGTTGTTAACAATGTTGCCATTTCGCTTTTTGTGTGTAGCAACAAAGATGTCAAGGATAGTAGAATGGTAATAAATATGTAGGTTATAAGGTGTACTATACATTTAGTCTGATGTATTTGCTGGTGACAGGAAATGATACGGAGCCGTAAAAGGGACATGATAAAAGATAAAAAAAAGAGACTATCTTTAACTCGTGCGCAGGGCATTATTAGTCCTGCGCACGTCTTAATTAACGCGTGAGCACGACTTAATAAGACGTGCACACGACATATTTTAACAAATGAACATGATGTATTTTTCCGCAATTAAATTTGTATACATCAGTCGTCCTGAATTCTGCAGTTCATTTTCAATAAATTGAACAACTTCGAAAGGATCGCTATAGTTACGGCATGATAGTCTAAGTTGCTTTGTTTCTCTTTTGATCTGCCGTATGGATATACTGATTCCATGTTCAAGTTGCAAGATATGGGAGATTTTATATGCCATTCGCAAAATAAAATAAACCCATATATATTTCACTCTGTCCGACATCATGATAGCAAAAGAAAATGGTCACCAAAACCTTAATCCTGATTGGTTAAAATAAGTTGGGCGCACAACTTAATAACACGTGCGCAAGCGTTAACTAAGTCGTGAGCACGACTTATTATGTGGTGCGCACGAGTTAAATATAGCCTTTTTTTATTTTGTTACCATGCCCCCTTGACGGCTCCGTTAAATGATCATTAACGTGCGACAAATCCATTAGAGAGATAACGGCGATAACCCAATGAGTAGCAACATCTTTTCAAAATTCAAATAACTTTCCTGGAACTCGAAATATTTGGTTCAAATATTTATTTTGCAAAATATGGTTGGTTTTTTTTTTTAATTTCCTCAACATAAAGTTTCCATATTTAAATTGAAATTAAAGGGATAACTAACTTTTACTTCCATCTGCAGGAACTTGGAAATTTGTTTGAAGCACCATCGTTTATAAAGTAAACGAATGTTAATTAGTTACAAAAACATAAACAAGGGATGCCAATTAAGGAATTTAAAGCCAACAAAGAAAAGGGTGAAAGCTGGTAATGCTTATTTAATAACATCTACACTGAAATTCCGATGGAAGTTGACAAATGAGAATGCATTCAAGCAATACATTTTGGTTTGCAAGAAGCACTACAGACTGTGACTCTATCTGGCAGCAGTTATTATTCTGTCTGAACTTCAGTGTCGTGTCTCAGATGACTTAGCTTTTACAATTTCTTCTGGACCCAAAACAATCAAGGATTGTTAGTAATGAACCACTATAACTTACTCTTGTCCAGAATGTAAACAGGAAAATATTGTCCGATGGTCAGCCACTGACATGAGAATGGTCCGATGGTCACATCACCGACGAGACAATGGCAAGACTATGAAAAAGATGGTCAACCCACTGACGAGACAATGATCTTATGATCACACATGTGACGAGACTAATCTAATCGTCACACCACTAATGAGGCAATGGTCCGATGGTCACACCACTACAAAACTGATCTGATCATTACACCACTGAAGAGACAATGATCAGATAGTCACACCACTGATGAGACAATGTCACGAGACTAATCTAATGGTCACGCCACTAGCGAGACAATGGTCCGATGGTTACACCACTGAAGAGACTAATCTGATCGTCACACCATTGAAGACACTAATCTGATCGTTACACCAATGAAGAGACTAGCAGATCGTCACACCATTGAAGACACTAATATGATCGTTACACCAATGAAGACACTAATCAGATCACACCACTGACGAGACAACGATCATATGTTTACACCACTGAGGAGACTAACCTGATGGTCACACCACTGACGAGACAATGGTCCGATGTTCACACCAATGACGAGACAATGGTCCAATTGTCACACCACTGAAGAAACAATGGTCTGACGGTCACATTTCTAACTAGACAATGATCAGGTTTCCACTCCACTCACGAGACTTATCCGATCGTCACACCGCTGGAAAGACTAATCAAATGGTCACACCACTGATCCGATTGTCTCACCACACACCAGGCTGACCGCTTAACCAACGCCGAAAATCTTTGTCACATAATACAAATGTTTATCGACTGCATTTTACACGTCATATTGGCTATGTGGGTGTCTTTATAAACAGACTATTTACAATGTTTTCTGTTTCAATATTTATGTAATTTAAGTTTGACAATGGAACGTGTTAGTGAAATTCATTTGTCATGGCAGCGGAGACTGTCTGCGAAAGTATAGTCAATGGTTTTTTTTATATCTAATTATACATGCTACGCCATCAATCATAACAATTCCATATGAACTTTTTCATCAAATAACTACAGATCAACATATATCTAAATATAATTAAAATTTATTTGTAGTATATATATTAGTCCGATATTGTTTGTTGTCGCTACGTGCAAACTGCTATTCGCTGATGCAATGGGTATAAGGGCTTGGTATGCAAGTGAGGACCTTTACTTACAAGTCATGTGAATAATTCAACATATTGAAATTTAGACCAGATTCGTTTGCATTCCGGAGATTACCTATCTCATTAAAACACATTATTTTTTTCACAGATACCATAGATGTTTTAGGGATGAGACATGTAGGCCAACTGAAGTCAAACATTCTACTGATATATATCCAAGGCAAACTTATTCATGAAACAGAGGTCAACTATGCTTGGATTAAGATCATTTAACATATATATGGTAACTGCAACTTATTTCACACGAATACCTCTAACATTGCTTTATTGACATGTGGTGGTTAAAAATGGAACGCAGAAATAAAATTATGGAAATACGTATTCGTGAAATTCCACTTTAGCATGCTTATTATATAAACAAATGAGGTGTAAAACTGAATTGTTTAAACATGATCAATGATGGAATGAGTAATTTCCCACACACATATATGTTGCGTTTTTTTTTCTCTCAAAGTAAATTGTTTATAACAATAGTAACAATCGTGAAACCAAAGGTGCCTTACATGGTATGTGAGAACCGTGCTGGTCATTTGAAATTGTAAATGGAAGTATGATTCTTATCATAACTATGTTTGAAATAGCAAAATAACTCAAGTTTATTTGGAAATAGAATTCAAACAAATGGACGAATGGACTTGTCCTGATGATAAAATTAATTGTAAAAGCTGGATGGACTACACGTCCTATTTGGTAAAGTGTTTGAAAAAATCTAAGGTTATCTTCATCTCGTGCCCCTCAACCATTGATCACCGACCAATGCTGAATGTAGATATAATTTATATGTAATCGAGTAAGATTGTCAATAACCCAATACACAAGTCATACGGCTGAACAGGAGATTAATGCTGACAGTCAGACCAGATTGGACCATGGCCACATATGATAGATTGCCTGTACTTGATTATAACAATGGAAGCTTCCTAGAAGTCAATAAATCTCTGAAGATGTACAACTGATAAATGTAGGTGTTAATAAGGGGCAACAACTATATCATATTGATGCGTAGGTACGCTGTACCATAATGAAGCGGGCCATATTTGATAAATTTAAATACAAAACAGAAGTATGCCAATGATATTTTTTACAACATTGCAGATTATTTTCCAATAAATTGAAATAAACCCAATATAAAGCTTGAAATAGAGTACAGACTGAACTTAGTGGGTAATGAATTCATACGCTTATATTAAAAGTTATAATATGTGAAACGGGATAACAGAATGCTATCGAGTGGATTTCACTAGTATGTTAACCTTCAAAATATAACAAAATGAAATTGTCGAAATACTGTTCAAATTATTAACGTTATTTCATAATATTGCTTCAATATGTTTGAAAAAATTTTAAAAAATGTGTTCAGGAATGCATTTAATATAGCAGACTTTTCAAATATTCCGTCTATGATCACTTGTAAAATTGTTTTCAAGGCTTCCTAGTCATTATTTTACATACATATCCCCAACAATTATCAGCTGATCAATTATATATACAAATTTATTCACATTAGCATGAGGGTCATAAAATTCATGTGAACATACGTCCAATCTATTTTCACAAACAGCCAATCAAAGAGAATATTTTTATTTGTGCCCTATTTCAGGTAATTCAATTGATCGAGATTGAGGGTGTTTGACTATTCCTGGATTCAATTGAGATACAATTTGTTACATCACAGATAAACTTTTATTATTGTTTGTGTTTTGCGTATAAAAATAACTACAAGTCCAGCCAAGGTCAACGAAAGGATTTGCTCCATATGACAATGAATTTGCTGAGGTGATATGACCATTATTTTGATGTTCTCTACCAAATTAATTATTTTCGCCATTACAGAGAAGACGGACGCCACAGACGTCTTCCTTTGATTGTCCAGACTGAACCCGACAGGTTATTGTCTAATTGTATAAATGCCTGAAAATAATTACTATTTTTGATAGATAGAATATTTAGCATCCCATCGAGACAGAAATCCTTTCCGAACTGTCCGAATACATCCATATCCATTTTCCGGACTACTTCATTAACGAGCAATCGTGTCAATCACATTGGCAGTAAATGCTCTAATCATGTAAACTAAACACTATCAAGTTATTTTAACGCATTGGAAAATATTTTTGTTTGTTAGAGAACTTTCACGGCGAAGGACATTTTCGATAGACAGGACCGCAATTATCATGACGTGTTAGGCCTTCACATCTAGAACCCATTTAGAATTGTGTCCCATGAACCTCTTGCCTAATGAAACTCATATTAAACAGCGTTTACTTTAAATAAAATTAAAAAAGGAGAATGATATTGATTTTGTACGTGCTGAAAGCATTTACATTTGTATTGAGTAACAGAGTATTGATTGATCTTCTATTGCGAGAACAACAATACATCCCACATTGCGCGTTAATGACCGACCATCACACGACAGCATCTTAAGAGTGCCTCTTACAAGACGACTTATGGAATTCAGAGTAGACATCTCTATACCCTTTACACTCACGTTCTAGTACAATAACGGGCCTATCCGGCAAAGAAAAAGAAAAATATGTATTCATCTGATATAAACCAGATCAGAATGTATTCATAATTTACCGGATAAATTAAAATCGATATGTCTTATTTTTCAATCGACATTGACGTGTCTTGCATGAAATAAACAGACGTCTAGTTGATTATTTTATTATTAACGGCGCGTTGTATTGTTTTAAAGGTTTTTCTATTTCAATTGCCTGTAAGCTCTATCTATAGGTTTTCAGAATGATGGTCAGTTATGGCAAAATTGCATTCCTGTGGAAAATTTTATCTTGAAACTTGCTTGTTAAATATTAGCATTTTGTTTTACCAAAATGTGTGTTGCTTGTGTTCATGTAGGTTACTTTGAAACGTTTACAGCATAAAGCTCCGGCTTGAGTAATTTAAAATGGAAACTAGAATTGCGTCGTTTCGCCCACTTGCTCACATATCAAAGTACCTGTATACATACAGCTAATGCGACGGTTAATATGAAACCTTTGGAAAGCGGTGCTTTCGCTAATCTTTCTCAAACCCAAGGCAGCTGGACGTTAGGAGAACTCATGTCAGAACATCCTTGAACACTTTCCCTATCGGTACAGTTATCTCGGTGGTGAATGGAAGCAATAATACTACAAGAAAAGCTGTAATGTTAACCGCCGTATGTTTAGTCGCGCATGCGTCGAAATCTCCCAAAGTAGTCTGAGGATTTGTATTAAAAAACCCACATCAAACAAGCCCGTTTCTAGGGTAAAATCACTTTTTAAAAAAACCAGAGTGCTCTGAGACCACAATATCCCCCGCCTGTGTTTCCTTAAAGGGGCATATTGCCAACGGTAAAACAAAACGGTCACCGTATTATATATCAGCTACATAGTTATAGATAACTATTGACAAATCTGTGACCGTAAGTGGACAAACGGAAGTCCAGTTTCAGCTGGGGTTTTCCTTCGATCAGTCAACAGCTGAAATCGCTCTTTTTAGAAATATGCTTTATATGAATCCAAATGCTTCTATGCACTAAGCTGCCAAGGGCCATAACTCCAGAAAAAATTGTCCGAGAGAATACAACTTACGACATGCGTATCACCGATCAGTATACATTGTATCTATCAAGTTTTAGAAAATGTCATTAAAAGCTGTAGGAAGAGTTGATTTCAGAGTGTATAAACTACTATACTCTTGTGCACTATGTTGTCAAGGGCCATAACTCCTAAAAACAATCACCTGAGATAATCCAAATTACGATATGCGTATCACCGACCAGTATACATTGTTTCTACAAAATTTCAGAAGATACCATCAAAAACTGTACGAAGAGTTGAATTCAGAGGGTATGTACCCCCATGCACCTATGCACTAAGTTGTCAAGGGCCATAACTCCTGGAACAATTGTCCGGGGGAATACAAATTAAGATATGCCTATCACCAATCAGTATACATTGTTTTATCAAGTATTATCAGAGTGTATGTGACCCCATGCCCTTATGAACTAAGTTACTAAGGGCCACAACTCCTAAAAAAAATCACCCTGAGAGAATCGAAATTACAATATGCGTATCACCGATCAGTGTACATTGTATCTAGTAAATTTCCGAAAATTCGATCACAAACTGTAGGAAGAGTTGATTTCAGAGTGTATGAACCCACCATGCTCCTGTGCAATATGTTACCAGGTTTGAAAAAAATCCATTAACAATTGTAGAGGGAGTTGATTACAGAAGGTTCCGTGACGGACGGACGGGGGATAAAAAAAACATCGTTCCTTTTTTATGTATTAATTTTTGCAAATAATTTTAATTTCGTCGGCTGTAAGTATTTTAAAAATAATGTATCTCCAATGACGTCATCATATCAACAAAAGAATAGCCTTCAGACATAAACAATAAACATGTGGATAACTCTGTCATATGGTAACGTAAATGTTTACGAGTTACCTCCCTTGAAATGACCAGCATTACGTGTGATAGGACACGTGGCTACGTATTGGAACTTTAAGAAACTGAACAGCATTTTTTTTACCGATATTAAAAGGTAGCTGTATTTATATAAAAATGCTGATATATGGTATTACCATAGATTTGGGATCAGAACAAAAACTATTTCCTCTTCGAGTTTATCTTCCCCCCTTCATCATTACCTACGCTTCTTCAACCAATACAGAGAATGAACTAAACATTGGAAAAGCCAGTAACGTACGATGCTCATATTGGTTAGTGGATGTATGAGAACAAGTCATTTTAATGTTGATCGGGTATTAACCAAAAACATTGCATTTCATTGAAAAGTTAAAGTGACAATAAAGTACAATTTGCATGAAATTCAGGTAATGGTATTCAATATTTTTTATATGTGTATTCACTCTATTTGTGAAATTCGCCAGGACAGGGCATTTTTTTTTTTAACTTCAACCTTCCAGACATTATTCGGTGTCCAGTGGACGGTCAATATTTACAACATTCGAACTGCAAAATTTATCATTAATACTCCATATCCCTTCCCTCAGCCAACATCTACATATTTAAAAATTCAAGCAGTGATATTTTTTTACCCGGATCATAACTAAAATCCACGGAATCTGTCGTTTCAGTCTCCATTCTGTAAGTTTTACTGCCTATCAAATTTATATTGTTGACAGGAAGTAAAATATAGCCGACATGCGCACTTATCATTCTTCCCCACACATGACAGTGTTTGCAAACAAAAAACACGTGTATGTCCATAAAACACGAAGAGCAAATTATGACACTAACGAAAACGAAGTCGTCTAAATATTTCATCTAGGCCCTTAAATGGAATTTGTTGGCACCAGTGGTCATTTTGAAACCATGGGTTTTCAAAGGGGACGAGCCAACGCTGTTCGACCAACTGGCCAGCTTTTATAGCCTGCCGTATAGTGCCCGCTTTCAGTTATAAGTCCATAAAAGTTGCATTTATCGGTAAAGAATTTTTTTTCTCAAATTCTCTGGCCACAGTCTATATATATAAGTACATGCATTTTTAAAGGCTTATATTGCTGGTTCTGTTCCAAATTAGATTTAATTTGATAAAACAGATATATATATATATATATATATATATAAATAACACATTTACCACAATGAACAAGACCAAATTATAGTTGATTTCAGAAATGATTAGAGATAACGGGGAAAACTAGATTAAAGATTTTTTTTTTAGGAATATAAGTCTTTTAAAAAAAATATATAATACAATAATTTATAATCTGCAAAACATGTAACAAAGTTTATTCACTCGACTATACGGCCAAGCTCATGTAGGGATATGGCAAGTCTGTAACCGCCCATTCTCAACTCACAATATACGCAATAAGTATATGCATTCCTAATGGTGAAAAGGCTAAAAACAAACACCCGATGTGTATCAGGTAGGCACATATATAGGACTATATGATCCAATATGTTCGTGTGTTTCAACAAATGTAGTAGTTTATAACGAGCATATTTTTTCGTTGATTTTATTGTATACTATACAAACTATATCGTCGACATGGTGAGTTTACCTTAGGGCTTCAAGTATAACGGCAATTAGTTTCACTTTAAGGAATCATTAATTTCAAGAGACAATGCGCAAAATTGACGTTTGCATCCAACCGTTAGTTTATCTCCCTTTGACGCAATCTCCTGTTTTGGAAATGACGCCGCGACGTGACGTTACCTTGGCACCGATTGTTACGTCACTTTGGTCCAGTCCTACGATGTAGAGAAGATCAAAAGTTTACTTCAGAGGATAATTAACAGCTAAGATGGACGATATAGCTAAATCTAGGTGGGTGAGATATGATACACAACTTCTCTTTGACAAACTGTAGATCCTCTGGATGAAGCCGTTCACTTTTTAGATCCAGTAGGCCGTAGTGGTAGACCTGCCTATACTTGTTTGAATACAAGTATAGCCTGACTTTCATAGTTAGGGCTGTATATATTATATGTTAGCGGATAGTCGAACCCACACGGATTTTACCTCAGAGACGTAAACTATATCATTCGTTTGTGACTTTGTGTAGGCCTACTTCAATCGATTAAGGGTATCACTAGATCAAGAAATCCGAAACCTTTACCCGAATAAAGGCTAGAATCAACATAAATATTGGAAGAGTAAATGTCATGATAAACAATGAATGTATTTTCACAGTTGATTGTATAGGTCTACACAGAATACAAGAGAACGTATACGCCTACAAATCAACCAGATTCTACACAATCACTGAATAATCCATATTTTATACATTTGTTTTTCTTTTAGAGCGATATTAAACCAGGAGTTTGCGTTGAATATTGGTGTGGCATTCAGAGGGATTAGAAAGTCTGTCCTTAAAAGAATTGGTAAGTCATCATTATATATGTCATAGCAGAGATAGACTTCTGGTCGTAGTCAACTGATTTCATCCCCGCTAAAGGCGCTGTACGTAACTGTCGGGTGTCAGATTTTCGAAGCACTATCTCAGTCTACGGAGTCTCAGTCTACGAAGCTTGCCTCTCCTACATTTAATCCTTGTTTTTAAGTTATATGAACATTCTTGGTATAATCGACTGTTTATAGTATGCTATCCAATAAACGTTTATCCTTAACTTTAGATCCAGATTTATATATTTTTCTTTTTTTTTTAGATGCGACCTCATCGCTTCGGGTGTCTGAAAATCTCAGGTACATTGTCTCTGATGATGAAGTTGCGAAGTGTGTTCAGAGTCTCATGAGAAAGTAAGCTCTTTATTTCTTTGATTTATTTAACTGGATCGAAAATATTTGTGCTCTTTTGCGCCGATCATGCAGCATGTTTACCAAAGTGAATTTAAATTATTCTCGACAATAAATGAAAAGACATATATTATTTTGCAATGATCTTTTAATAAATAATATTCATTGATAAAACCTTATCTTTTAGTCAAAGTTTTAGTCATCTTCGGAAGATATCAATATCGCATAAAAAATATAATGTATACTTCTAAAAGCTATCACACTGGTACGGGGATGTAGATCAATTAAAATCGAAGAATCATCTTATGTTCTAGATAACTCCCAGAGACAAGTTTCTAAATAAACCTTAATCTCGAATTGTGTAATGGGTAACCTACAGACATCTCGAGAGAATTTAATGACCATAAATTTGGTGTATAAAATATCGTTAAAAATGTAGCTAACAAGATGTTTAGCCTGGGTTATGAATAAATCAGCTTACAAATAAGTATTTCAGAGATACAGGGATTAACGAATGAATATGTCTGTTAAAGAGGAAAGTTACGCCTTAACCAATAGGCCCTTTAGATTTTTGTTTCTCTTGTATGATATAATGGGTCTTTGTGTTTGTTTCTTTGCTTGACTGGTGTTTAACGTCGTACTCAAGGGTATTTCAGATATATGACGACCGACACAACTACAGAAGAGAAGACATTTTAAGGACAAGATTTTGATATTTCTGTAGAAGGAGGCTAGCAAACTGGGTGCCTGCCTGGTCATATTGGAAGCCTGATAGCTTCTCGATGCATCTTCCCTAGGCAAGTCCGATAGCTCCTCGGGTCATCATCCCGAGGAGAGTCGAATAGCTCCTCAAGGCAAAACCCCCAGAAAAGCCGGATAGCTTCTCAAGGCAAATACCCTAGGCAAGCCTGATAGCTCCTCACGGCAAATACCGTAGGCAATCCCGATAGTTCCTCAAGGCAAATACCCTAGGCAAGCCTGATAGCTCATCAAGGCAAATACCCTAGGCAAGTCTGATAGCTCCTCAAGGCAAATACCCTAGGCAAGCCTTATAGCTCCTCAAGGCAAATACCGTATGCAAGCCTAATAGCTCCTCAGGGAAAATACCCTAGGCAAGCCTGATAGCTCATCAAGGCAAATACCCTAGGCAAGCCTGATAGCTCCTCAAGGCAAATACCCGGGGTAAAAATGAAAGCTCCTCCAGGCAAATACCATAGGCAAGCTCCTCAAGGAAAATACCCTAGGAAAGCCTGATAGCTCATCAAGGCAAATACTTTAGGCAAGCCTGATAGCTCCTCAAGGCAAATACCCGGGGTAAAAATGAAAGCTCCTCAAGGCAAATACCGTATGCAAGCCTAATAGCTCCTCAAGGAAAATACCCTAGGCAAGCCTGATAGGCCCTCAAGGCAAATACCCGAGACAAGCCGGATAGCTCCTCAAGGCTAATACCCTAGGCAAGTCTGATGGGTCCCCAAGGCAAATACCCTAAGCAAGCCTGATAGCTCCTCACGGCAAATACCCGAGTTAAGAATGATAGCTCCTCAAGGCATACACCCTAGGCAAGCCTGATAGCTCCTCAAGGCAAATACCCTAGGCAAGCCTGATAGCTCCTCACGGCAAATACCCGGGGTAAGAATGATAGCTCCTCAAGGCAAATACCCTAGGCAAGCCTGATTGCTCCTCAAGGCAAATACCCTAGGCGAGCCTGATAACTCCTCAAGGCAAATACCCTAGGCAAGCCTGATAGCTCCTCAAGGCAAATACCCTAGGCAGGCCTCATAGCTCATCACGGCAAATACCCGGGGTAAGAATGATAGCTCCTCAAGGCAAATACCTTAGGCAAGATTGATAGCTCCTCAAGGCAAATACCCGGGGTAAGAATGATAGCTCATCAAGACAAATACCCTAAGCAAGCCTGGTAGCTCATCAATGCAAATATCCGGGGTAAGAATGATAGCTCTTCAAGGCTAATACCCTAGGCAAGTCTGATAGCTCCTCAAGGCAAATACCCTAGGCAAGCCTGAAAGCTCATCAAGGCAAATACCCAGGGAAAAATGATGGCTCCTCCAGGCAAATACCATAGGCAAGCCTTATAGCTCCTCAAGGCAAATACCCTAGGCAAGCCTAATAGCTCCTCAAGGCAAATACCCTAAGTAAGTCTGATAGCCTGTCAAGACAAATACCATAGGCAAGCCTGATAGCCCCTCAAGGCAAATACCTGAGACAAGCCGGATAGCTCCTCAAGGCTAATACCCTAAGCAAGTCTGATGGGTCCTCAAGGCAAATACCCTAAGCAAGCCTGATACCTCATCACGGCAAATACCCGGGGTAAGAATGATAGCTCCTCAAGGCAAATACCCTAGGCAAGCCTGATAGCTCCTCAAGGCAAATACCCTAGGCAGGCCTCATAGCTCATCA
>JARFOD010155976.1:0-12240 GCA_031763545.1 Mopalia muscosa | reverse complement strand
ACAAAATACTCTCATATGCTTAACGATCTTTAAGTAATTTACTTTTAATATGTAATGGTAATAAACTAAACTCAGTCAAAAAAGAAACTTTCACACTCGTTTCGATGTCGATAAGTTGAACGTACAAGAAAAGTGGTTTTAAATAATGATTGAATTCCATTTTATACCCATTTAGGACGGTGTACCATAAAAATCATGTTCATAATGTAACCAGTTCTACCGGAAATGCTACGGAAATTTAAGAGAGTGAAAATGGTAAGTTACAACTTGATGAAAGCATGTTAATAGCGCATATGCCCCCCATTAGCGTTCACAACTGCGATGCAACGTCTCCTCGTGGATTGAATGATGCGTCTGGACACAGCTTGGGGGATGCGTCCCCATAATTGAACCAACATGACACCAAGTTCCTGCAAATTCTGTTGAGGGTTCCTTACTTGACCGAGTCTTCTGTCCAACACACCCGATACATATTCTATGGGATTAAGGTCGGGAGACCTTGAGGGCCACTCCATGACATTGATGCCAGCATTTCTAAGAACATTCCGCGTTAGCCGTATGAGGTCTGGCATTATCGTGTTGGAATGTCAGACCTGAGCCATGAGCTGCCATGAATGGTAAAAGCTCTAGAATGAACAGTTGATATGTATCCTGCGGCAGTTAGGTTTCCTTCAACAACAATCAGTCAGTTATTAAGTATGGTTTGGGAAGTCATACGACCTCTAAACAATTCATTCTTAGTGGACGTTGCAGTGAGAAATGGATTACGCAAATGCCGTAAGACGATTTGTCGGTCTTCTGCATGGTCTATCCGAAAACCGATGTCGGTCTGATGAGGTTCCAGTTTGTTGGAGACGTAACCCTGACAACGTCAGTGACCGACGTTCCTGTATTCAGCATACCAATGACACGAACTGCATGCTTGTGCACGTCAGAGTTGCTGTATGTCATGATGTCTTTGACAAGGCATTTACCTCTAATAATAATAATTATATATCTTGTATTAAGTTTCAAGAAAATATTTAGAGTTTGAAGTTTCTTTTTTGATTGAGTATATTTCCATTTCATTGAAAGTATTTACATAACAGCTGTCCCGCATAAGCGCTACTGTATTTAAATGACAATACTATGTTAACGTATGTCAATAATTGGCTACGTAAGGCGTTTGTCTAGATTTGTGATTGATTTACTGAAAATTTATATATTATTCACTGAATAAATAGATATATCGATTGTAAGTTTACAGGCATTTTAACAATATCTACATGTAGCTAGAAGTTAGCGTATTGACGCTAACTATGTCAGTTGAAAGGGCTTCAGCAACTGAATAAATAAACGTAAAGTAAACAAAGTCTTTGTGATTGGGCCACGATCTAGCCCTTATAGAGCGTTAATAGTCGAATAAATAATTTATCCAGATTATATATGTTTTATTGGGTAAATGCTTTTAACTTTATTGCATTCATAAGATGAGGTGCCAGCCCAATAGGCCAAGGAAACCACCATCGAATTTACTGACGAAAAACGGACAAGAGCACAAAAGCGTCATACCTCTATGCGCGACATTTTAACATGAAGCTCCCTCTACTAGCACCCGCTGTATGTACAGATTTACAGCAAAGGCTTGCTGTCCTGCTGTTTCACCCTGCTAGTATGGCGTTCTCTTTTCATGAGATATTCACATTTCAGTCTTTGGGTTTCTTTTCATTATTTAGACGAGCGCTTAATTAATAACTCAAACTGTTCCCTTTGGATTTGTTCATGCAGCCCAAGGCAACTCTCTTTAACAAAATTGTGTTCTTTCTGTATTGATGAGCCGTTCATTCATCGTCAGATTAGCAGGAATACGTGTCAACGGGGTACCGAAATCATCAGTGCTAATACATCTGACTGCCAATTACAATTGAATAGCGGTTAGAAATCATTAAAATGTTACAACGGTTTAAAAGTCGAGCCTTTTATTTCACACAAACAAACAACCACTAAAAACTAGGATTTTCGTTGACAAATAAATATGATTAGTGCATCTCTGAATGCTGTTAAGGACTTGGTGGTTAAACAAATTGGTGTTTCTGAGCACAACTATCAATAAATTGTGACTTTTTTGCTGTATCTCCCAGTGGCTTGAGTGATTAATTTCTGCTATTCATTGAGCAACCCACGTCTGTGTAATGCCTTCGCTCCGTATATACACAGTTTTGTTAGCAAATTAGCAAACAAAAAGACAAAAAATGAACATAAAACATCAGACCACCAGCTTAATCATGTTTCCATCTGACACAATTGCAGAATAGAGCAATACAACAAAACCAAAATGTTAATTTTAAATGTGTTTAACCGACTATACACGTTAGGAAAGTTCGGCATCAACCTTCCTTTAACTAGTTTTTGTGTTTTGCTAGGCAAGAATCATATATGGTTTATATGGATCAGGCGGTAAATGATTGACTGTATTTCTAGCGTAGGTATTATCTGTAGGTATTGTTGAAAATAGTACAAATGTTGTATCACATAAACTTATAAATTACATTTATAATTATATTAACCCAATCAGGTAATAGGCAATTAATAGGAAATTAATTAATATATATGCCTACCCACATTTTAGTGACAAGTTTATATACTGTAATATCTTAGAAGTGCCTGTTACTTAGCCAAAAGGTCATTGTGCGACTTTTGTTAGGTCCCTACTTGTTGTGTTGTTTTATGATACAGTGGTCGATCTAGAAGAACTCTATTGTTTGAAACATTGATTGGCGTTTCAAATAGATTTTACGTAGAACGTTTTGATTGCCATAAATCATAAACAAATCAGTTATTATTTCGTATACATTTCCATTTAGGTATGTGGCATGTCAAATAATATAATGGTATTTTGTTTCTATGTTCTAACTATAGTATACTTCTGAAAGCATACAATTGGGGTTTTTAAAATTGTCAAAAATCTATTTCAATTTATTTGCTTTAGAATAAAGACAGCACAAACATATTTTTACTGCGTAATGGATACAGATAATTTCGAAGAAATGAGATGAACTGTCTAAATCGACCTTTTAAGAAAGTAAGGAGTAAAAATAGAACATACTATTTTCCAGGCTTGCCATTCATCTTATTATGCAAATATCTGTTGTAATGGTCGATATACAGTTAACAATATGGCGCGAAGAGCCACATAAAGCCTATATATATATAGTCAACCATCGGGATGACTTACTCAACGGGACATAGTAATCACGTCACGTCTTATCTGGACAGTTATCTGATCGTATAGAGGTTTCCTCATCTCGGAAACAAATATCCATTTAAGATTTCCTGTAACATGAAAAACAATATCCAAATCTGCATTTTTTGTTTGTTACATTTTTTTACAAAAAAACAAATATACTCAAACAATGTGTTTACAATAAATGTTATAATCAGCTAACGGTCTATCAGGCTTCGCTTAAACACGCTCTGTGCGGTAATGCTGAATTAGAGATGTTTTGCCATTCGCCCGTTGTTGATTCACTCTGTTATCCATTTAAATGCAGCTGGAATTGATAAAATTTATTTTTTTCTATAACAAAAACCATTCTTTGTAACATGAACACATGTTTCTGTATCACTTTTACGTTGATCCTCTATTACTTCAACCCCTCTACCGCACGTTGAAGATCTATCCGTTTCGGTCTTATCTGTTCTTCGAAGAAGTTACAGCTTTAGGGCACGTTACTTCAAGGGTTTCTTTTTCGTCGTCTTGACGGAAGCCATTGTGGTCTCTTTAATACAAAATATTATCTAAATTAATTCCTTTCGAGGTATCTTGGAGGAGAAAAACTTCAATGTCTGCATTGTACGAAGAGGGTGTGAATAAAGCGGATATCAAATCCCCACAACTAATGGATTTTATTCGTACTTCATCCTGACAGCCGCTGGACCTTCCTATTGATTTCAACATCATCTTTCTATCAAGATGTTCTACCAAAGTGATTTCTGTCGACTGTTTAACAGTAAAGCTCACGGAAAAAATGCCATGTTTATGTACAGCACAGCTTTTCCATCTGGGAGTAAATCAAGTCTAGTGCATTATATTCCCATAATAAATCTCAATAGATTATCATAAAACATTGAAATAACGTTTAGGAACACATGCCCTTGTACATCGTTACATGTCAGACAGACTAAACTAGTGGTAAGTGTACTGAATGCTGCCATTGCAACGGTAGCACTATTTCCTGATCATGATACCAGAAATGCTAATTTATTTGAGATAGTTAACAAAAAAATGGTTTTGGGGCATTTTTTTTTTTTTTTTTGCGTGGCTATAATTACCGATTTCTAGATAACCAATAACATATTAAACAGTTCGCTCACAGTATAGCGTTAGACTCTTGGGAATGTTGCAGCAAAAGTGCTACTTCCAATAGTCTTCCTATATCGTCGGCAAGCACAAATAAACAATATAAATTTAGCTAAGAACCTAGCTATTACAATTTTCTTATTATGTCTTGTATATTGATAGGATTGTATGCATTCAAACTATATTTTCTTTTCTTTATTCACCACATTCACAGTCACAGGTATTTTTATAATATGTCAGGTATTTAATTACTTACATCAGAAACAATCATTTTATGAATACTCTTATAACAATTCCATAGCGGTTAAAATTGTTTTTAATGTGACACGAGTCTAACAGTCAAGCCTTTTATTTCACACCAAATGAACAACCACAAACAACTTGGATTTTCGTTGA
The DNA here is from genome assembly GCA_031763545.1 of Mopalia muscosa. NCBI lineage: Eukaryota > Metazoa > Mollusca > Polyplacophora > Chitonida > Mopaliidae > Mopalia > Mopalia muscosa. The sequence continues at coordinate 7,505 of JARFOD010155976.1, read as the reverse complement.
AACAAAGATAGCTACAGCTGTCATGTATGTTGTAAACGGGCTTTCTGATTTACTCATTTTGCTATTTTTCTCTTGAAATCATAGCATGCTTTTAAATGTTACTAACATTCTTGATATACATTGTTTGATTCTCCCTCTGTGTCTCTCTCTTGCTAAATGACAGGAAACACCGTTGGGATGTTCCCGACCAGTTTTCGCATGAAGAGAACATTACGCTTATCATGAGCTTTACTTGAAGACATACTGCAGTCGCAAATGATGGTAACCTATAGCATGGCTGTCAACATACATATTGAACTACATGTACCTCATGATATTGGTTCTAAAAGTGCAATTTGTTAAAGATTGAGGTCCCTGAAGTATGTTTTGTTTACACTACCTTTTAATATTTATACTACTCTCGGGATTGTGTTGTTTGTATTTTCGAAGGTGAGTACTATATGCATTTCAATGTATTTGCTTTAGAATAAAGGCAGCGCAAACATAGTTTTAATGTCTAATGGATGCAGGTGATTTTGCAGAATCGACATGAACTGTATGTATCGATATTTTGAGAAAGTACGTTTAAAATATAAAATATACTAGGCTAGTCATTCACGGAGAGGTTTCCTCGAATCGGAAACAAGTACCACGTGTCATCTGGACAGTTATCTGTTCGCAGATAGGTTTCCTCGAATCCGAAACAAGTATCACGTCTTAGCTGGACAGTTATCTGTTCGCAGATAGGTTTCCTCGAATCGGAAACAGGTACCACATCTTATCTGGACAGTTATCTGTTCGTGGAGAGGTTTCCTCGAATCGGAAACAAGTATCACGTCTTAGCTGGACAGTTATCTGTTCGCAGATAGGTTTCCTCGAATCGGAAACAGGTACCACATCTTATCTGGACAGTTATCTGTTCGTGGAGAGGTTTCCTCGAATCGGAAACAATTACCACGTCTGATCTGGACAGTTATCTGTTCGTGGAGAGGTTTCCTCGAATCGGAAACAGGTACCACATCTTATCTGGACAGTTATCTGTTCGTGGAGAGGTTTCCGCGAATCGGAAACAAGTATCACGTCTTAGCTGGACAGTTATCTGCTTGTAGATAGGTTTTCTCGAATAGGAAACAAATATCCATTTAAGATTCCCTGTTACAGCAATAACCATATCAAAATCTGCTTTTTTTGTTCGTTTCGTTTTATTGTTTAAAAAGGATCTTTCAAATGACTAACAATATATTAACTACATCTCTGTTTCAGCCAAGGATTTAACTATATATTCTTTATAAAAACGTAAACGAAAACTGCGTTAAAAAAATTGTATAATCAGCTAACGGTCTAGCAGGCTGCGCTTAAACACGCTCTGTGCGGTAATGCTGAATTAGGTGTTTTGTCATTCGACCTCTGTTGATTTAATATGTTATCCATTCAAATGCAGCTGGAATTGATAACATTTATATTTTGTAGAAATAAAGCATTCTTTGTAACATGAACACATGTTTCTGTATCAATTTACGTTGATCCTCCATTACTTCAACCCCTCTACCGCACGTTGAAGATCTATCCATTTCGGTCTTATCTGTTCTTCACAGAAGTTACAGCTTTAGGGCCGTTACTTCCAGGATTCCCTTTTCGTCGTATTGACGGAAGCCATTGTGGTCTCTTTAATACAACATATTATCTAAATTAATTATTGCCGTGGTATCTTGGAGGAGAAAAACTTCAATGTCAGCATTCTACGAAGAAGTTGTGAATAAAGCAGATATCAAATCCCCGCAACTAATGGATTTTATTCGCACTTCATCCTGACAGCCGCTGGACGTTCCTATTGAATTCAACATCATCTTTCTATCAAAATGTTCTCCATGGCGATTTCTGTCGCTTGTTAAAGTAAAGCTCCCGGAAAAAAACATGTCATATTTATGCACAGCATAGATAATATATACTCATTCTGAGAGTAAATCAAGTCTAGTGCATTCTATAATCATAATAGCCCTCATTAGATTATCAATGTTCGGTCATAAAACAATGAAATAAAGTTTAAGAACACATGCTCTTGTACATGGATCGTTACATCGCCAGACAGACTAAATTAGTGGTAAGTGCACTGAATCCTGCCATTGCAACGGTAGCACGATTTCCTGATTTCTGATTTCAAGGATAACATATTAAACAATTCGCTCACAGTATAGCGTAATACATACTTGGGAATGTTGCAGTAAAGTTGCTACTTCCGATAGTCTTCCTATACAGTCCCCAAGTATCCCCTCCCTCAGCAATAAAACTATATAAATACAGCTATGAACATAGCCTTTAGAATTTATTTATTATGTCACGTATATTGATGGGATTATATCTATTCAAACTATATTTTCTGTTCCTTATTCACCACATTTTGTTTTAAAAACAAATAGCTAAATAAGGTACATGTCACATCCAGAAGTAAAATAAACGAATGGCTTAATTCATCGCAAGGCCATGAAACATGAAGAAAGGTTGTAGTGACGACAAACTTAAATCTAATGACAAAATGTATTGAAATAGTGCAAATTATAAATGTATTTACAGTTGTTGGAATGTTATGGTATGTTTTAAATAAAATATTATTTCAATAACGATTTAAACAAGGACATAGATAACATTTCAATAAAGGAAATGGCAAATAATTCCTTCACACGTACATGTACGGAGAAACGCATCTTTTAATCGCACACAGTGGCATGTATAGATTTATAACACGGCGTGTCCAATGCAGATAAATATGAAATGTTCTATGTAAATGGTCCAAATTCTGCTAGGATACAGATTATTGTGATGAAGGAACTTGTTAAAACAACATAAGCCATGCTTTCATTCATCAAAAAGAGTGGTAAGATGTTAAGCTCGTCGAAGGTCGGGCCAGTGTGACGCAAGCGATGAGTTGTTTATATCCCACGAACATAACTTTTCTGCAAGTCTTAAACGTGTTTGGTATGTATAGTTCCTTACCACATTTCCGTAAAATGGACAAAGATAAACAAGGGTGTCAGTCAACATGAGTAGGACTTAAATTTCTTGTTAAAAGCCATGAGTGAAAACGTTTTTGTATAACTGTTTGTTATTGAATTGTACATAATAAACCATAGGCTTATAGTACATTTTGCAAAATGTAAACAACAATTGGGATAGTTATCTTGACATGTTAATCAGTTTATCCATATTCTCCCAACTTTGAAAATAACAGCGGAAGGTATTATTTTAATATGTTAGGTTTTTAATTGCTTACATCAGAAAAAAAATCATATCCTGAATACTTTTAGTACGATTCAATAGCAGTTAAAAATCCTTGTAATGTTACAATGGTCTCAAAATCATACCTTTTATTTCACACCTCAAACGTTTTTGGTATGGAGTGTTCCATACCGCATTTCCAATTTCTGTTAAAAGCCATCAGTTAAAACATTTTTTTTATAACTGTTTGCTATCGAATTAATATGACTACGTATATAAATTACATCACTGTTTCAGCCAATGTTTTTTTTTTTATATATTCTTTACAAAATGTAAACAAACGATGCGTTAAAATAAATGTTGTAATCAGCAAACAGTCATGAAGGCTTTGCTTAAGCAAGCTCTGTCCATTAAAACTGACTTCGGTGATTTGCCACTCTGCCTTTGTTGCTTTAATCCGTTATCCATTTTAATGTAGCTGTAATTGATAAAATTTGTTTTTATGGAAAATAAAATATTCTTTGTAAGATTAAGACACATTTCTATATCAGTTTTACGTTGATCTTCCATTACTTCAACCCCTGTACCGCACGTTGAAGATATATCCATTTCGGTCTTATCTGTTCTTCAAAGAAGTTACAGCTTTAGGGCACGTTACTTCTAGGGTTTCTTTTTCGTCGTCTTGACGGAATCCATTGTGGCCTTTCTAATACAAAATATTATCTAAATTAATTCCTTTCGAGGTATCATGGAGGAGAAAAACTTCAATACGAAAACGGTGTGAATAAAACGGATATCAAATTCCAACAACTAATGGGTTTTATTCGTAATTTCATCTTGATAGCCGCTGGACGTTCCTATTGATTTCAACATCATATTTATATCAAGACGTTCTAAATACTGATATCTATCGGTGGTAAAAGCCCCTGGCCAAAAAAAATGTCCTGTTTACGCAATGCACAGCTAGTCCATCTGAGAGTAAATAAAGTCTAGTGCATTTTATTATCATAATAGACCTTGTTAGGTTATCAATGTTTGGTCATAAAACATTGAGATAACTTTTAAGAACACATGCCTTTCTTGTACAATGTTACATGCCAGACAGACTAGATTAGTGTTAAGTGTACTGGATGTTGCCATTACATCGGTAGCACGATTTCCTGACGGTGATACCAAAAATGATTATTGGTGCAATGTTCTTAAAAAAGAACTGATTCAGTGTTGTTCTGTATTTGTGTCGAGTACGACGTTAAACACCAATCAAACAAACAAATCGTTTGTTTAGTCAACGACATTTTTACCGATTTCTAGGATATCCAATAACATATAATACAATTTGTGTAGGTTGAACTGAAGTTGCTTCTTCCACTTACCCTTCTTATTTCCACTATAATTAAGCAATGAATAGCGTTGTGCATTGCACACTGTAAGACGTGGAATATTGCAGTGTGACATTCCGAATGTACATTTTAAGTTCCCCGAAAAAAACCGCCCCCAAAATTGCTGTATTTTAACATAACATATACAGTTAACATTGAAATACAGAGTTTATTTACTCACTGTAAAAAAAAAATTGACTAGTAATAAAAAAAAATCGATGTCAGTATAAAAATATAATCTGATTTTGATATTTAGCAAAACGGAAACAAAATTAGAAAACAAATTTTGAAGCTCTCTCAAATAACAAATTATTGACTTGCTCTGACATTAAGAGACTGCTTTATATTGTCCTATCTTCTCTCGACCTTCCAGTGATATATTCTGCATTCGCCATTTAAACTGATTTGTTCTGTGTTTTAGCTTCCATACAGTACAATCTGAATAGCTTTTTAGCCAGCGCTGCCAACAGTATATTTTTTATGATTTCCCATAGTTCAACATCATGATTTTCAGTTTTTCGTTCCATAAAACCTCAGAAGACACTGCAGATCTATCTGAAGTTCATGGGCTATGATTGTAAATAAAACTTGTATTTTAGGTCCTGGCTGCAACCTAATTTTTTTTCAAATAGTTCTTAGAGACTCTACCCCTAGCCAGAAGAAGAAAACGCCACTCCTATCTTTTCGTGGCTTTGTCGGCTATTTCCAAAGAATGATTATATTAACTTTATATTTTTTTTTAAAGGGGAGGACTTCAAGATTCTAAATGTAATGTCATATTATGAATGTCGTCATATAAGTGAAATACTCTTGAGTACGACGTTAAACACCAATCAAACAAAACATATTATGAATGAATTTATTTTATAATGGTATTTAAAAAGGAAAAGGTCAAGGATTTTTTTGCATGGATCCTAGATTTTAACTCTAATTTTTTCTAGATGGTTTAAGATTTTTTTTACAAATTGGCATGTCTTTGTAAACAAGTATTTAAACTAAAAGACCGTCATAGGGCTTTTCTTAATTCAAGTTAGTTTTTGAACAATTGAAAAAAAAATAGATGTAAAAAATATAAATCTGCCCTTAAAAAGATATTTGCTAAATATCTTCAAAACGAAAATCAATATAAAAAGTGCATGACGGTTTTTTTAATAATGGATTCAAGATTTTCTGTGCCAAAGTTCAAAGACTTAGTGCAAACAGTTTACCAGAAATAAACGATTTAAATGATAATAATCAAGGAAAATGATGGCTCAGAAAACAGCCTAAACGTATGTAAACTATTGAACTCCGGATTGTTTTAAGATTAGTCCAATACATTTAATAAACAACATGTTTGTTTTTTAACTGAATGAAAAGGCGAAATAGAGTTGTATTTATTGCAAGAATTTGTTTAATACAGAATTTTAAAACAATGTCTTTAAATGACCGTTTTAACTCGTAAATTTGAGTGACGTCGGCATCCCAGATTTCGTTCACACCTTTGTTAATGATTATCAGTTGGAGCCCTATGTGGGCATGAGTATTCCGCATAAATGTGTGTTCTACCACCCACAAATATTTGTTCTCTATGTCTGCTGTTCAGTTGAAATACACTTGAAATATCCCCACCGTCATGCAATTGATCTGTGGGCCTTTCGCTAATTGATTTGTGGTTGGCTAATAGTCAGCAGGTAGCCAGTTGAGGTGAGATAATTTCGTTAATCCATTCCGCCGTTCGATATACATAATCGTTGAAGCACAAATTTTACAATTTAAATCTAAAAAAATATAATAAAATACTAAAATTTTGGTCAAACTTATTGCATTATCAAGATTATAAAAAGAAGATTTCAGAAAAGCAAAAACAAAAGTCAAACTTTGACCCCTTACGTGTCCCTAATGTTAAGAAATATCAATTAACAACATTTCAAATTTTAATTATATTGTAAAGTAAGAGATCAAAAAAATAAAACAATTTTGAATTATTTGAGGAATTAACCCAATTTAGGGTTCTTTTTTATTTATTTTTTTGCATAAAAGTTCTCTGAAATATTTCGAAAAGTCTAGCTTGTGAAGTGATATAGTTGCAATGACATTACTTTTATGATAGTATACAATTTCACAAGTAAACAACCACAATGCAGTTTCATTTTTTTATTACAAAAATAGTTAAAGAGATTTAGACTTTTCAATGCTTTAACATGAATTAATAAATGAAATGGTGAGAGTAAAGCGAACTTTTAAACATAGATCTCAGGTACTGCTGGGATCATGCGAAGTTAGACCAACTTATGTAACAAAATATGCCAAATCGCTTACTCTATAGGGAAGCATTTCCGTCACATTTTAAAAGTAGGATTTTAAATTAGTAATGTGCTAGTTTAATGGATTTCAATGTAAATTTTATCAGTGACATTTGCAATAGTGGGAGCCACTACATAAATAATATTACTATTCATTTTAATTCAGTATTGCAATAGTCACTGAGAATGTGCTAACGTTGAGGCTGTGAGTGATTGATTGATTATTGTTTTACGCCACATTCAGCGCTATTTCAGCTATGCTGTGGCGTGAAATTGGTCAAGTTATATACATATTTAAAGACAAATTCAATCACCGGAACCCTAAGCCAATAACATCAAAAAGAGGAATGAAATGAACTTAATAGGACATACATAAGTGTTAAAATTTTTAAATATATCATTATATTAAATAGTTCAAATTGAGATCTAAAATTGTAAATATTCTGCTAAAATTTGGATCTAAAAATTGTAAATATTCTGATTAAAACTATGTTTATTACAGCTATTTACAATAAATCATAAAAATTAGATTTGTTGATACACACCGATCCGTTTAAGGAACTTGATGACAGCATCGCCAGCAATGTTGTCAAACAAGTCCTTCATAGAGGCGACTGTGTAGAGCTGTTGCCTAACAGTGGCAAAGTCC
>JARFOD010155965.1:795-12240 GCA_031763545.1 Mopalia muscosa | reverse complement strand
ATGAATTATTGTAAATAACTGTAATAAACACAGTTTTAAACAGACTATTTGCAATATTTGGATCCAAATTTGAACTATCTATAACATTTATAACATGTACATATTTGAAGTTTTAACACTTATGTATGTCCTATTCGGTTCATTTTGTTTCCCTTTTTGATTCTTGCTGACTAGGATGCCTAAGATTGGAAATATCTCTTCAATATAAAAACAATGGATATAAATTGACAATATGTTCAGGCCACGGCGTAGCTGTAATACTGCTGAATGTATCGTAAAATACTATTCCATCAATCCATCAATCGAGTGAATGCGCTCAGAACAGTAACAGGGTAAATATTTGTTAGATGTGTTATCAACAGTTATCATCTCTTAGATGTCAATCGACAAACAAATAAATTATAATGCGTCAAACATCGCCTCATTTGCCTTGTTGCACGAAAGATGTCACATAAATTTTGAACCGAAAATGTATTTGTTTCAGACGTTATCTGGTACCAAGTGATAGGCTGGTTGTCAACATGTCCTTGAAGAATTTTGATTTACTCAATGCATCACAGATGGAGGCGTCGGTGATTTTTTTCACTATTTACAATCTGCAGGAAACACCAAGTCGCACCGAATCAAGGAAAAGATATTTAGTTTTGCTCAAAATGTACATATTAACAGACCAGGAACCGATTCCACAAAGCATTTTCTGACAAGTCAAAATGCTAAGTTTGAGATTTTCACTAACTGTCTTAATTTAGTAGTACAGTTATAATTTTAATAATGACTTACTTACTTTATAATAACAATGCTCAAATATTAAATGTTTAAATTCAAAACTGAGAAAATCTAGGGCTCTTAAACAGTTTGACTTAAGTATAAAAATGGCTTGCCGAATCAGACACAGCTCTACTACTTAGTAAACTCAAAAAAGGAATTTCATCTAATTAAATGGATAAGTTTTGGTCCTTGCTGAGAGCAGCAGAGTTTACCAATTTAGACCAGCAACAACGAACATCAGTAAAAAGATTTCTACTCAGTCTCATTACCTCACCAGCTGATTTACATCCAGAAGAACAGAAAGCTTTATATTTCTTCAAGTCTTACCTACCTCCAAAAACTAGTTAACGAACAAAATTCTTTCCCTATTGCTGTATTACCAAGATCAAGATTGTAGTTAGAGAAAACTTGCTAAACACAAAACCAGATTTGATCCATATTTTGCGTAACATGTCCATTTGCAGTACAATAGTGTATTAAACTTTGTTACTTGAGCTGGTATATCTGTTTATCCCTACTGACATTAACTGATAAATATCACTGCAATCTTTTTTATTTTTTAAATTTTTGTTATAACAGTTTTGTACAAGTACAAAAACACAAACTACAAGCAGTCCAATGGTACATTTCATTAGTGATGAACTGTCAAGGATAATAGCCCCCACATTTTTTTTTACAGCCAATAGAGTTATGTTGTAACTGAATTCTTCCAGAAACTTCATCGTTTTGCAATAACCTATATTTTCTGTGTCATAATATTTAGTTAACATTTTTAAACGCTTCTATTGTTGGAGTTCTACCATTATCTTGTTTGCTTCTGTAAATAAACCACTTCCGCAGTACAATTATTGTGTTCATTGTTTTATCGTTACCATTGTGTGAACCAAATAATATAAATTTGATTGAAAAGTTGGACCTCAACCACTCAGAAAAATTATCCCAAAATATCAGTATTACTTCACATTCTTCAAACACATGGTTTAAGGTTTCATCAACTTTTCTACAGAAATGACATTTTGGACACCCACAAGCCTATTGTGTAGAAAAACTTGTTCGTTGCCAAAATTCTGTTAGTTAACCTGTATTGAAACCATTGATATTTGGTGGCACTAAAAGGTAATTTGTGAATTCTTTCCATTCTTTCCATTCAATCTAAACCACTTAGTTTCTGAAATGGGTTTTTCCCATTTAGTTTAAATTAGAATACTGTAAAAAGGCTTGCACCTCTTTTTTTTGTTAGTAGGATAGAGGTTGGTAGTGGTATACTTGCGTATACTTATAGTGATTTACAAAAGTTGAAAGAAACAGTTTAATAAATTTCGTTTTCGTTTCGTTTATTGTTAAAGCCAAATCAATGGTAAATAAGTGTGGTGGACTGGTTTTGTGTCCACTTTAAAAAGTATTATCAAAGATCACTAAAATCGGTTACAATATATTTTTGGTTTACATATTAAATGATATAGTATAGCTGTAGTGATATTCAGTCATGTGTACTGGATAACGGTAAATTTCAAGAAATCATTTTATAGGTTTCTTTCCGCATATCCACTTTAGGTGAATCTTTTCTTGAATACCGGTGCATCCATGTCTATACGGCTATGTACATTATTTAAAAATAATGATTTGGATGAAATTGCAATAATTCTTGTAATTGAGGTCTTTGTCACTTATAAAATGTATCTATTTATCATTGAGATAGATCCGGAGCGAACAGTACTTGTTTATTACGCTAAGTACCGTCCCAGTGTTTGAGATAGCTCGTCACTGGTAAATTATATCGGAATAGACAAAAATATAAGATTTTATGAAAGTGGGTCGGTTTTTGTTTGCTTTCCACGATTTCCAGGCCTTTACGTGCCTTCACCTACCGGAGTCAGCTTCCGCTTTAGAGAAAGCTACCACTTCAGCCATGGGAAGATGAATTTAATGGGTGTCCGAGCTCCCGTATAATTTTACTTTTGTTTACACAGCATGGACAGAAATAATGTGACGTCATACTTTCGTTTTACGCAACGTAGCGTGTTTTAGACCAGTCGGAAGAAAGCAATTTTACATGAGGTATATTAAACAACACAAGTTATTTTTTTCACTATAGCGGATAAACTTGTGTGTTTTAGAAATCGAATTTTAATGTATAAATGATGAGTAATTCTCAGTCTATATCCCATTCTATCGGACAATGTCACGATTCTGGGTAAGTTCAGAATACCCAACCACAACAAAAATCTCCAAGGGTTACAGTAGACTCCTTAAATTGAAGTTTTATCACAATTCCAGCTTAACGTTTGATAACAGATATTCAGTTAGACCCTAGGCCGTGTTCCTGTCTGTGTGCACAGGGATAAAGGAACGTCTCAACGTTTGTTCAGCTGGATTGAACAGCTCTAATCTCTACATGGCAGGCATTCACGATTACAGAGTTCAACACTTCTCAAGCTTTACATCAAAATCTCCCTTTATGATGAATAAATCTGCTTGGTCGTATTATAACTGAAAAAAAAAAAAACAAAAAAAAGTATTAAGCAAGAAAAGATATTAACAATGCATAAAGTAGTGGCAATTAAAAAAGAAATTAAATTGTATTTGTCAATATTCCCCTTGAGTTTATTTTCGTTCATAAGGCGCATGCTCAGGTTTAGGAATATGATAAAAGTAATATTTTTCTTTAATTGCCCGTAAATACAAACTAAGTTTATTAAAGAAAAGAAATATGTTACATTTCAGATGAAAAAATAAACTTTTATTATGCCATTTTTTTTTCGGTGACAGTTAATATATGCTTTCATGAAACAAAGTTGAACTGGGAGAATGACCTGAAAAAAGTAATTAGATACATTAATGCAATAGTTTAACATGAACAAAATCTCTTGTTAAACTTCTGTTTTCGGTTCCAAGCAAGATTTAATTCTTTTCAAACTTACATGTTTTTTTACAAGTGCCAATTTCACAGTCTTCCACCTCAGTTCTATCCCCTGGACAATTCTTTCCACCGGACTCTTTCGCCGGGTTATTACAGGTTCTCTCTCTGGTTGTGAGTCCTCTCCCACAGGTAGTTGAGCAATGTGACCATTCAGACCAAATACTCCATTGTCCATCCACAGGTGTGTCTACAGAGTAAAAACGAATTAGCAAAGGTTAATCAAACGTGCTTATCAAATTCAAGGGAAAGTGACTACCGGTATTTTTTTTTTTTTTTTTACATTTTTACCTAATTTGTGATGAATAAATAAACGCATACACAGGGAGATTGTATGGCTTGTTTTACCTTTGGTTTGCATTAAATGTCCGTTGTGAAATGGCTACAATGAACGTTGCATAATACATGTGTTTCCAATAAGCACTAACGACAGTGAAATAAATGGAAACCTTGATTTAGGGAAAACTGAACTGGGACACCAAAAGTGCCAGTTTAATAAAGACCGTCTTCGTCCCATTGTCGCAAAACGTTGCTGGTCTGAGAGATAATATTGTACACAGGATTAAAATAGAGACAGTATATTAGTGTACTTATCACCCATATGCAGCCTGTTTTACTTTTCAGAACAAACATGCTTGAATGAAAATATTGATTTTTTCAAAGAAAGGATTTTGCTAGACCTTCAAACACCGTTAAGCAACAAAGGCTATTGGCATTAACTAGCAAAATCCGTTCTTTAAACCGTTAAGACACCTTTTAGCAGCAAAAGCTAGGTGCATATACTGTTTGATAATCAATTCTAACTGATTCTTATTGACGGGCAACTGAACAAATGCCGCTTGACTTGTTTGTGTTTGATAGTATATGTTTTTCCCTCAGTTTTTTTGTTGTAGTTATGTGTGTGTTACATCACATGCTACCCCACTGCTAATGCACAGTTGTCACGTGTGCAAACAACATACGCTTTTATACTAACAAATTCATCGTCTACTAAAACAAAAATCCCATTTCATGTCAGAGAACCTGAAACCCATAAGAAATCGCGAAAACGAAACTTTAACTCCATGTTGAAATAACGCGTGTCTGGGCTTTTATTGTAGTAGTAAGTTAATTGTAAATGGATATGGTTTTAGGTTTAGGTTATATAGTTCTGTATATGTAGATATATTCCAGAGTCTACTTATTGTGGCAAATTATAAACACAAGAGGTATTTACATAAAGACAAGAGTGTAAGAAGCTACATCATATCACTATTTCTGAATATATTTTGATGTTTTAGGCTAAGTTTCATTCCGAACAACATATGAATTTCGCAAGCTTCAGTCTGTTTATACAAGACAGGAACAACTACTACAAGAACAAACATATTTCAGGATCAATACATATAGTCTCACAAACAATTTAGAGCCAAGAGTTACCATAATCCAATGTGTAGGCATAAAATGAGGTAAGAGTGCCTCGGTCGATATAGGAGCACTGGTCAGAAGGTCCGTTATCCATATAGGTCAGATGAGCATTGGGACCACTCAGACACACCGAGACATCCGTTAGCGCATACAGCTACAAGTAAATAGTACTAAATCGATGTATAAACATTTTACCCAATCTTTACCAATGCATAGACAGGACAGAGAAACAACATTTTGACATGCATGAACACCATCGAAAATACCATAATTTCCATGACATATTTAACTGGTATTATCGCCGTTTTGCCTCCGTGTTCGGTCACTTCGGTGGGGAGTTGTAGAAATCAGACGTCGCTTAAAAGAATGAACAAGACAGAGTAGAGGCCCATATATCGATGAAATCATGACATGCTCCAGATTGGGTGATATTTTATGCCCTGTATAAGGGTATTTCATTTATATGACTGAGGTATATTCCAACTATAATTGTCAATAGTACAAATATAACATGTGTTTGGATACTGTTGGAAAGGTAACTTTTCCCCAGTACTTAGTAAAAACAGCATTGCTACTCTTCAAACAAACTGCCCTTAGCTTGGCACCAGCTTGGCTGAGCTCCAATATAATTTAACTTGATTGTATATAACACACTTTGGTTATTACCGTTGAGACAAGTCTTAAATTGCCTTGGTTTGCTCCAATGGAAACGAAAATACAAACTCTTTTCGTTTGACAATAGTCAACATTCAGCTGCCCACCACTGATGAAACAATTATATTAGGATAGAAACCCAATCGGGCAGCACTTGTGTTGAATGTTGATCACATTCAGTCAGCTCTCCAGATCCAAAGCAAACATTTTAGCAGAACTCAGTTTATTCACTTTTAAACTCATTTGAAACTTGGCGGGCGCCAGTCAGTAGACAGAAAATCTTCGACTGAATGCAAAACCATTTAAATTGTTAAATGATTCGAGCAGTACTGATTACAGGGTGTCTTTATCCTCCAAACAATGCTACTGGTTTGATAATTCTTCTTCCAGATAAACGATTGTCCTAATTATGTAGATGAATACAAACTCGATATCCCATGGCGCCAGCAGCATCACCACATTCCCTGGATGGGTTTCGTCGGATATTTGGCATCGTTTTCAGCAATTCCGATTTCCCCTCCATTGACTGTATCACGGGATTATCAGCATCGTAAAGCCAACAGCCCAGGCGTTTACTAGCTGAAATTACGAGACAAAAACCACAAGATTGACCGATCGTTCCAGTCCTACAGCATATATATTTGAAGATATAAGTCAGCGTTACTGTAAACACCAAGGCACGGTAACATTGGGTAGGAATTACAAAGACATACCTCAGTCAATCTAATTAATACAAGACTTAAATCTTCTCATCGATATTCTATCGTCGTTCTTCTTCTTAAATTTATGGCTTGTTCCATTCCCACCTTGGAGTGATTAAACCCCCAGCATTACATTTTTAAAAAAATTATGACACTTTAAAATGCAATTATATTTTTTTTAACCACACAATGGGTATTTAAAAAATATTTAACATCTCATTGTCGTCACAAAATAATCGGCTACGACCTGGGCATCTTTAGATCGGTCGTCTGCCGGCGATGTACGACCTTCCACAGAGAAATTCTTTACACCCAGTGGATGAACTTTCTGATATAACATAATTAAGTGATTATTAAATTTTGGCAAAATATTGTAAAATATGTGACGTCTTCTTCCAGGTTACAGTTATCGCAGAGAACTGAATGATCAATGAAAAAACACTGGAAATGAGACAAGAAAAAAAAAAACCGTTTTCCGATTGTACAACCTTTGCGAACTGAAGGTTGCCTCCCATGGGTAAATCGACTGTGAATTGCTCTGCGATGTTGACCAACAGTAATCTTTACCTGCTTTGCTGGGAATCCCTATTGACCTGCTCTTGTAACAATGCTTAGGCAAGTACTTTGTTTATTGCAGCCTCTTGTTATCTGACTTTTTATTGAACAATTGAGATAGTGATTTTGGCGAAATTCAACAGTAGGTGACCGCGCGGAAAACCATTTTCTATACCCTTGGCTCATATATACATAGCTACAACGCAATACTGCCAAGCTAATTAACATCTGATTGGGTCAACGATCGAAGAAAATCCTTTACAAGACTATTATCTTAGTTTCAAACGTTTCGTGTTTTATCAAGATGTGAGTAACAATTGATTATTTCAGACATTTTATCCGAGGCTGGAATCGACACTGAAAGCGTGTGATGTAGATAAATCAATGGGGGTACCGTTACGATTAAAATTTATATGTTACATTGATCTTCAGCACTTGATCACGCAATACTTTGGCAGCTTAAAGTACTTAGTTGCAATCAAGAACCGTCACCACTGAGGGTCGCCGGGCGGCAAACATTTAGTGATATATGCACGGGCTATTCTTCCAATTCTATCCAAGACTATTTGTTGTACTTACGATAGCATATTTCTGGACAGTCGCTGAATTCCTGGGAATCACCTGGGCATTGTGTCGTCAGTGTTTCCATACAGAACCTCTCTCTAAAGCGAACACACTCCACGGAGCAGGGTGTCCAATCTCCCCATGAGGACCATCCGGAGTCTATGTCTATAATGGGACAGAATGCATTTGTGCATGTGGTAAAACGATGCCTTTTCCATGTTAAAATAAATGTATGCTCCGACGTACAGGTTTTTAAGAAAATAAATAGATGTCCACCGAATTGCTGGAGTACTTTTAAATTTAATCCCATATCATTTGTAGTTCAGTTTCATGCTATGCTGCTTCATCAATTATAAAGCCACACTGACACCATTCAAACTAAGAAAAACATCTACCTAAGTGAACACATTGTAGCAATGTTATAGTTCCGTTTCTTGATAGTTATACTCACCGCAGCTGTAGAGTTTGTTAAGTTTTTTAAAGTCCAGTTCGCTCATCCCAACTCTTTGTCCTAAATCCGCATCTGTATCTGTAATGGGAACGATCGTCTCCTTGCCATTTCTTGAAAATGCTAATTGATCATAATGCATGACGGAGTGGAAATCATAGGGTAAGCCGAGGAAATCGTTAAATAACCAGTCATGTTTCTCGAAGTTAAAAATCATGTCTGTTAATAAAATCAAATACTTCAATGAGATATTTTATTTTCCTTTGGATCGGACGCACAGGAAAGGTATATATATATTTATATAATTCCATATTGTGTGGGTGTATGAACCATACCAACTGTTTCTAAAACGCTAGAAAACTGTCCATGGTAAAGTATATGTTATTTAGTGTCTAATCCAAAGATGGCGTACTTAACGTCTTGTAAAAGTATTATTGTTTAATTCACACAACTTCCTTACACTGTACTCATAAACTACATTTTAATTCATTTAATATGAGTGTCTTCATAATATTTTGTTCAATGTACCTGGATCTATATTCTCCCATTCAATCTTCACATTCTCGTCCCGGTCCAGTCGCGAGTGCTCGTGCCAGAATCCCAGTGCATGGAGGAGCTCGTGAACAATCACGCCTTTCGTGTTACAATGAGCTGCAGCTGACAAGTACTGTTTACCACCAACCCTACCTACATCCGACAAACATCTGCAGATGGAGAAACATTAAATTCCATTTAAGTCCAATATCTAAATCGGTGGCTAACATTTCAGAATATACAGTTGGGTGCTATCAGGAAATTGTGTCTATGGGAATACTTTCATCCAATACAGCTAACAAAGTATATTGCAAAGAGCCTTCGATTTGCCCGTTTTAATGTAAGGTTGCAAAGCCTTTATGATATACATAGGTTTGATCTGTTCACGTTGGTTCGTAGTTGCTTACTTCGCCATGCAGATGACAATATTTTGAGCTGCAGGCTTTCACTCTGTATTAAAATTCCACTTGATATCATACCTTATTGTAAACTTAATACCGGAGCTTAAATTCTCAACTGACATTAATATACACTATAAAGTTTTACCCATCAAGGCTGGCGACATGTATGTAGTCTTTCTCGTTTGTCCGTTGCTTAAAAGAGATACAAGAATTATCTCCTATCTCCTTGATGGCCTCTCTGAACGCTTTTCTCACATGGTATGCTAAGGATTAGAAAAATCAATAAAGTTTAATCCCTTTTTCAGATGCATACTTACGGTTTGTGGTCTCAGTTTCGACGCCAAGGTGGCCAAAGAAGAGGAAATAAGCTTTAGTGAATTTCTGATACCGTTATTCGTCATCCCTATATAGACAAACAGGGCTGAAACTGTTACCTGTTAGTGTTAACAATGCAGGCTTTAGACTGTCAGTTGTAGAATGTTTTTGGTTATCTAGATTTCATACATGTGTAGTTCTGTACAATTATCAGAAACTGTATTTTTTCACCATTCACTTAGAAAAGACCAAGAAGCGATACAACGACATGAAATAAGAGACACTACTAAACACTAGAGAACCCATCTGTGGGGCAAAACAAAAAAAAAAGTTTTGCAATTCCACCCTCCCCTCCCCTATCACTAACCATATTTGAATGATGGCAACCGTGTCCTTAAGCTTTAGGCACTGAAACAAATCCGAGCAAATACTACTATGCTTAGTAAATTTTGAAACATTTAAAAGTAAGTCAATTAATAACCCTAAGTAATAAGTAATGGCTACATTTGATGTATTGTTTTAACTTACTGATAGAGTTATCCATGAAGATTGGCACTTCTCTACTATGCCACAGCCAGTTTCTAGGACGGAGCACACTCCTTGGCTGGCGACGAATGAAAGTGGGGCGGAAGCCACTGACGTTGAAGATGGCATCATCTGGGTTTAAAACAATTACAACTAATATATTACTAAAAACGAAGCATACTGGTACAGGGATGTTGATTAATAAAAATCGATAAATCAACTTATGTTCTAGATAAACTCCCAGAGACAAATTTCTAAATGGATCTTAATGTCGAGTTGTTATGAATAACCTACAGATATCTTGAGCGAAGGCAATGACCATTTACACGACATAATATTGATCAATATGTAACCAGCAATAAATCAACAGTTATTTTAGAGGTGGAGCAATTAACCAATGAATATATCCGCTAAATAGAATAAGTTTTACAAACTGATGCAGAGAAAAGTTTCGCCTTTACCAGTATGTCATTTGAACGCTCTAATGGATCGTGAGAGAGGATTATACATTTTTAGGTACAAGCTTCTGATATTCATATATAAGGTGACTAGCAAACTGGGGGCTTGTGATACCGAGTGTTTGCCCACAGAAATGGACATTGGGTTGGAATTTAAATTTACAACGCGATAATGAATAACTGGAAAATTGTTAACAAACAAGTTTTTGTACACAGCTGTAGAGGAGGGGTCCTTAAAAGATAGGTTGTTCAAAGCGCCGTTAGATTTACAGCCAGTAAGATGGCGTTGCGTCAAAAAGAAAGTGACGTCACGCCATAATAGAAATTCAGTGTTACTCAACGTCCTGTAACTGACCGTTAACTTTACTGAGCTTTGAGAAACCGGCCCCTATGGGTTAGGGTTAGTATTATGAAAGTTAGGATTAGGTTTATTGTTTGGGAAGTTGGGGTTTAGTTTAGTGTTAAGTTTTGTGTTATGGTATTTAAGGTTAGGTTTAGGATTAGAGAACTTAGGACTAGGTTCAGTGTTAGCTGAGTTAGGGTTATATGATCAGTTTTTAGGGACTATAAGGGTTAGATTCAGTGATAGATGAATTTGTATTAGGTTCAGTGTTAGGGAACTTGGGTTAGGTTTAGTGTAAGAGAACTTAGGGCTAGGTTCAGTGTTGAATGTAGGTTCAGTGTTAGCTAACTTAGGGTTAGGATCAGTTTAAGGGATTATAAGATTCAGTGATCGATGAATGGGTGTTGGTTCAGCGTTAGGGAACTCAGGGTTAGATTCAGTGTTAGGGTTAGGTTCGGTGCTAAGGACCAAGGGTGAGGAATTTAAGGTTAGGTTTAGCTATAGGTTCAAGGTTAGAGAACTTAAGGCTAGGTTTATTGTGAACTTTTATCCAGAATTAAGAAAAGTTTTTTTTGGGATCTAATATGACGTCCTAACTGCACTGTTGACATTTACTTTGGATTGATTCATTTTACATTGTATGGAAATACATAGCACGTAGAATTATCCCAGGTAATACAGGTTTGTCAAAGTATAAATGCTGTAAAAAAAGCACCAGGGGAGCAATTATTAGCAAAATAAGCAACATGCCTAAGTTTCGGAAACTAATGTCATAGTAAGACATGACGACTGTTATGGATGTACAACTTCTGAATATAATTTCTGAATATAATTATATTCAATTATATTCAGAAG
>JARFOD010155954.1:0-12240 GCA_031763545.1 Mopalia muscosa | reverse complement strand
TAACTACTTTATCATACTGTTATATAGCTTCACCTCTCCTATTTTTCTTTAGTCAATTTTACACCTGATGAAGATATGAGAGATTTATATATAGGTACATAAGAAACATCACTTACCAGTACCTTCGGTTCAGCGATCTATGAATATGTTCCTAGGCTAGCATGTTATACATAAATCAGTTACTTTTAAGGCTATTTTTTTGTAGGAAAACATATCATTTGTTGTTGGTTCATAACAACATTAGTTAAAATAATATCCATTCGAAAGATACAAATATTCAATAACATGATCGCTGTGTGGTGTCATAGCCTTTACATTCACAAAACCAGTTACTTTCACAACACAAAGTAAGCTGAGGAGCGGCCGTCTTCGCTGTATCGCTGTTATCAAAAACAAATTCATACTTAAAATCAGTTCTACAACCCCTTTTGAGTGACCTTTCATTTATATTTCATTAGTGAATTTTCTTTTTGCCCTTCTGAGTTTTACCACTATTAATTGATCTCTAGAGAATGTGCGGCTACAATGGGAATATGCTAGTCGAGTAACACATTGACGGATTGTTGATTGGAAGGAAGGCTATGTTTCTTATCCCTCTATACTCATCCCAGGTGTATCTAAAAAAACATCAGAGAAAAATCTGATATATGTTTTGAGAGGTCCACGATAGCTGTAGGTCTAAGACGCAGGAGCTAGCCCTATTATTTGTGCTGGTATAGCATGTGCTATATGATGACAGAACATGGGTGTAGTCTAGTCCAACATCCCAGTTTTAATCCGACCACAGGTTCCAGTCTGTCTGTTGGCCATCCTGTACATGAGCGAGTCATATAAGTGAAATACCCTTAAGTACGATAATAAACCTAGATCAAGCTAACGGTCGCCTGTATAAGCAGGAGCAAATACAGCTTCTTAATTTGGGCATCGTTTTTATTAACAAATCAACCGCATAGCAGGAGCCGAGTCCGGAACGGGCGAGCGAGGGGATGGTGTGGCACTGGAAGACCCCCTTCCAGCCTTTAGGAAAATTTTAAAATCAGGCAGCTGTTGTACGAAGTGCTGTTTTAGACAATCTGACATATTCTCCATAAATTTGGGCCTTTTTTCGGCCTTAATTTGGGCGTTTTTAGACATCATTTATTTTGGGCACCGTAAAACGGTATAAAATAAGACCTGTATTTGCCCCTGATAAGTAGGGCTTGATAGATGGAATAGATAATTCAATGTGTAAAAAAAAAAAAATTCAATATACACCAATTGCAAGAAGGAAATATTCAATTTAAAAAAAAATTAATGTTGGAGAGAAAATATAAAATTTTGTTGGTGAAAAGAAATTTACTTTTACAAATTCTGATAATTGTATTGGTTCCTCCTAGACCTTTTTTTTATTATATATAAATACCATCTAATTAAAAAAAAGACGAAAAATATCCTTTTACTTACAAGCTCTTCTTGATTGACAGCAAGATAATCTGTGCTTTGTCATATTCAACTGAAAATTGATCACACTTGTCACGTCTGATGTCAGTAAGCCAGTTCAAGGGTTAATTTGATCATATTGTCAGATAAGTAAAACTACTGTGAGTCTGACATCAAACCAGACATGGGGCCAAATAGTTTTGAAAGTATTTGAATACAAATACACTCGATCTACAAAATACAAATGCATTTATTTGGGGATGTATTTAAATACAAATACTGTTCAATGTATTTATTAAAAATACCAGTACTTTACAGTTCTAATTTACATTTAACTTTTTTTTGGCTGAGATACATTTTTTAATAAAAAGGTAATCGCAATGAAATCTTTTTATGCAACTCAGAGTTGAAAAAACAAAGCACACATTTTGTATGGAAATCCAATTGGTATAGTTTGTAATATTAGAAAAGGAAGTCAGATTCTTGAGTCTTATGTTTTATTACAGCATGTGTTTTGATTCTAAACTAAAAATGTAAAGATCATTATTTGTAGATCATTCTCACATGAACAATGAGAAGGATTATAAGAGATTAGACACCTTGCCTGTGGACTGTGATACATGTAGATTATACTGTGCTTACATATGTGATCAAGTTAATCATCTGACATTTATTATCATTTATACTAAGATTGACTAAACTGTATGTGCATTTTGTCAAATTTAAACATAGCCTCTATACCTGTGACTGTTTGTTTTAAGAATAAGGTTTCTACTGGGCAGACTAAGACAGACCAGCAATGTCTATATATTAATCCTGTACTTTCCACATCCTTATCTCTGGGAGTTGGATTTCCATTTATATGATTTACACATATGAGAAATAAAATTCATCTCATAGGATATTTTAAACAGAAGTATTTCAATTTTAAAATGCTTTTACAAAGTATTTTTCAACAAATACAAGTACTATTGTCTTAAAAAGGCAAATATAAATACTCAAAAAATGTATTTAAATACAGTAACATACAAATACAAAATCACTTGGCCCCATGTCTGCATCAAACCAACCAAAAAAAGAGAAGATAATTAGAGATAATTTTTCTATTATATTTACAGGATGGTGATGCTGAACATTTAAGCTTACCAGAGACCACACCATTAATACAACTGAGGCAAATAAGAGATGACTTGGTTAGAGAAAAGGAGAAGATGGAAAAGAAGTCTCCAGCAGACTCATCACCTATGCAGACAATCTCTCCCAGTTCTCATGCTATCAGACAACCAACACAACAAATACTGGTAATTAGCCCTTATTTCTTAAAGCAGATTTTAATTGATATGCCATTCATAGTTCATTTCCTGAAACCTAACCTAACAGTCTTTTGGTTGTTTACCTGGGGCTGGTTCATCAAAGCTCTGCTAAATTAATAGATTGTAAGACAAGGTTGCCTAACAAATAATTTTGACTTCGATGTGACATCCATTTCTTTGTGATGCAGGGTCATTTAACAGGAGGTAAAAGTTAACTAAACTTTGAACAGTTGCTCAAAGCGATATTAAAGCTAATCCTCTACTAGATGATGGCATGTAATGTTTAAGGTCCATCCCAAATCCATTATTAGTGATTTAACCTGGTGCTAGCGACTAATAGTCTTTTGAGTAACTGGACCCTGGTCTGCTTATTGTGTATTTTGAAAGTACTCATTATGATAA
Organism: Mopalia muscosa; assembly: GCA_031763545.1. Classification (NCBI taxonomy): domain Eukaryota; kingdom Metazoa; phylum Mollusca; class Polyplacophora; order Chitonida; family Mopaliidae; genus Mopalia; species Mopalia muscosa. Next base: position 9,106 of record JARFOD010155954.1, on the reverse strand, counting down.
TTTGAGTAACCTTGCCACTGCCGAGATCCCATAAATTCATGATGTTTTGCTAGAGGTTTCTTACTAGTTTTCACCAAAATTGTCAAATAAGTTGAACACTTATATCCAACAAAACAAACCAACAAATCTGTGTGGCTTATAATTTCAGAGAAAAGAGCTTGCATTCTTCACCAAACTTCAAACTAGTTTTGAGCATGTTTTGGTTTATGAAGACCCAGTCTTACAACAGAAAGCACGAGATACCATGCCAGTGGCAAGTTTTGAGAAAGATGCTGAGGAAAAATATCAACTACTCTTAGCCAGAAATGTTATAGGGATCAACAAAAGGGATCTGGTTTTACTAGCCATGATGGACTGGTTTAAGAATTCATTTTTTTCCTGGGTCAATGCTCCAACATGCGACAGGTGTGGCTCTGCTACCAAACAGGCCGGGCACACTCAACCCCTCCCTGAGGAGTTACGCTGGGGTGGAAACAGAGTAGAGACATATTGCTGTGGGTCATGCTCTAATGTGGTGAAGTTTGTTAGATATAACCACCCAGAGAAACTGCTGGAAACCAGAAAGGGGCGATGTGGAGAATGGGCCAATTGTTTTACTCTCTGCTGTCGGTCCCTTGGATTTGATGCCAGGTATGTGTTGGACTGGACAGACCATGTGTGGACAGAAGTTTACAACGAACAAGAACGTCGCTGGATTCACTTTGATCCTTGTGAGAATATATGTGATAAACCTCTTCTCTATGAATCAGGGTGGGGCAAAAAATTAACTTATATTATAGGATTTTCTAAAGATGATTTACAAGACGTAAGCTGGCGATACTCTGCTAATCGTGAAGAATTGAAACAGCGCAGGGTAGAGTGTCGAGAAGACTGGCTCATTTCTAGAATTGTGATGTTACGTAAACGGCGTCAATCAAGTCTATCAGATTCTCAAAAGAAAACTCTTCAAGACCGATGTATTAGAGAGCTGATAGAATTACTGACACCCCAATCTGAGAGTGGGGAACAACTGCCTGGCAGATTGTCTGGTTCCGTATCCTGGAGGTTAGCTAGGGGTGAGCTGGGGACGGCAGCACCACAGTCATATGTATTCAAGGTGTCTCAGGCAGAAATAGAAAACAAAGTTTTTCACATGAAGTACAACTGTGCTACAGATAAATATCTAATCATGCCCTCCAACAGAGTTTTGGAGCAATGGGATAAAGGTGTTTTCAATGCTAATTCTGTTATAAGGAAGGTTGAGATGGATTGGAATATGGTATATCTAGCTCGAGCGGAGGGATCAGAATCTGCAAAAATATCATGGAAATTTGACTTTCAAGGTACCGTTAAACTTATTTTTTTGTTATCTGTTTCATTTTTGGCACAGGGTTTGGAGGGAGCTTTATGATGTCCTTCGCAGTCCTTGTGCTCTCAGAGTTGTCAACCTAACCGTAAACGAATACAGGAGTCACATGAGGTGGTTTCAGGAATCTTGGAGTGGTTTTTGTTAGATAACTCCCATGTAATCATCGAGTGGTTTTTATTTGATTACCTCCATGTAATCATCAAGTGGTTTTTTTTAGATTACCTCCATGTAATCATTGAGTCGTTTTTATTAGATTACCTCCATGTAATCGAGTGGTTTTTATTAGATTACCTCCATGTAATCGAGTTGTTTTTATTAGATTACATCCATGTAATCATTGAGTGGTTTTTATTAGATTACCTCCATGTAATCATTGAGTGGTTTTTATTAGATTACCTCCATGTTATCATTGAGTAATTTATATTAGATTACCTCCATGTAAACCATTATTCACCAAATTGCTTTTAAAATGGGAGCCAACAAATGTTTTTTGTCGTAAAACTCATGGATGTCCACTATTTATTCAAGTTAAATCTATACAAAGAAATTTAATCCATTCCTCATTGCATTAGTGGGCATTGCAATCATTTTTGCTGCAGACGCTATGTTTAGGATCTTTAAAATTTTGTGAAAATAAGACTAATATGAAATTGATTTTTTGCAGAGTTGAGGATAGAGAAAGTTGAGATTTTCCCTAGTTCCTGTACATATGAGAATGGTCAAATATCCTGGAGTCTTTGTTCAGGAGATCAGTGTGTTCTACTCAAAGGTAATGCTACCTGCAGTCCAAAACATAGCACTATTTGTGTTTATTGATCCTAGTGAGTGCCAATGACACAGTTGATTAACTCAATAAGCGGAGAGTTGAGGAGTTATTTTTACCTGTCCTGGTGCTATTATAATGGAAATTCTGTTACAACTAGTTATAGAGCTCTTGCAAGGGGAGTTAATAGCGGGCAATGAAGACAGGGCTTAGCCAGAAATCAAAAGTATGATGTCCAAATGGTAATTTTGCTTCAGTTTTTAAATGCCTAATTTTTAGTTTCACTATCTCCTGTATTTTAAAGTTTCTTAAAACAGAGTGTCCAATGAGGCAATTGTTAAATTCTGGGTGTCCATAGGATAGGTGCCTAAGCCCGTAAAAAAAAAATTGGAATCTCCAGAAGACATTTCATAGTTCTGTATTAACTGCAATAGTAGCGATTTCATGAAAATATCCTGTTGTACATTTGATGATTGCTGACATAGTAATTTGTTTTTCACACCTGAAATTTTGTTATTTATAGATAAATATATTTTCAGCTTCAGAAGAGAACATACTGACAGAATTCAAGGGACTTAACTCTATGGTTTTGACTGGTCATTTGAGTGGTGGGAAAGGAGGCGTTGCCTGGCAACACACTCAACTTTTTAGACAGAGTACCAGAGACACTGAAACGTCTCCATTAGATATAAAGGTCACTTTTTGCAAATGATTGCATTAACGTGCTGGATGTGTCCACACTAGGGGTGTCAGTGTTCTCATCATGGTCTACTGCAACAACCAATACCAGTGTGTGAGGTTTATGCAATATGGATTTGTCTTTATACATGTGACATATGTAGACACCCATAGGTAAACTGTAAATGTTTTTTTCTCTCTCTCTATAAAGTCCAAATTTATTCACTAATCATCTGAGCTTGGGTTACATGGTTACCCAGGGGTGTGTACAGGTATACATTTTTGTGAAGTCATTTTAATTTACTTTCTATTGATAACATTATCAAGATTCCTCTTGAATTTATTGACATTATGCACCCAATTTCATGTCAATACCATTATATACTATCTCATCTTTCCTTATTTCATACACACTTTCCATTAATTAGTGTGCTTAAAGTGTGCTCACAATTTACAAGCTTTAAATGTATTATTACCTGTTGAGAGAACTTGCAATCAGTAGGCAAGTAATTCCAGATGATTTAATTTAATTCATTATTTATTTGGATGTTTCTCGCAACAAAGAACAACAGGAAAGTGTATTTATCATGGTGTTATGAGGTGCCTACTGAATGTTTGGCCCAAATCGTGATTGTGCCGTCGGCATATATGTGTGTGAAAATAAGTATAAAGTGTTTAATTATTGCACAAAGATAGATATATCTGCCTGTCATTATTAATCAGTAAAATAGTTTGATTGTCGTCTCATTCTTATTCATACACAGTGACTGATTATCACAAATATCAAACTTTAATGCCTTATTGTGAAGCGCAATACACTAAATTTATAATTATTTTACATAATGATAACTTGCCAAATGTAATGATATTTGTATGTGTAATGATGATTTTATTGTGGTAATATAAGTAAATCTGTGTACTTGTGATAGGATCTCCCCTAACCATTTACATGTAAGACTTCAATCAAACCTACAACGACAATATGTGAATACGTCTTGAGAATAAAAACATATTTTTATTATAAAAAAGTCTGTTTGCTTTTTAAAGTAAAGTTTTATTTGAAAATATGAAATATGAAGTGTTTCAGTGTGACATGAAAGCTAATTAACCATCCATATCATACAATTTTCATAAAATGTTGAGGGCAACTCAAAATGTGAATGATCAAATTAGTTGGTATTGATGCATAAATAATCCACTGAAAAACTGCATTACACGTTAAGGAGAAAGAAAGTATATTGGTTTTTAGGATCTACTATTGCAACTACATATAGTCACTATGGTTGTAGTTCATCTGTATGCTAATAAGACTAAAACCATTATATGTGGTGTGACTCATGGGAGGGAAATACATGTTAATGTGTCAACATTTGTATAATAAATGTCTTTAAATTGAATATCTCTTGCTTTTGTCTCTTTTTAAATACTTACAGTTGTAAGCTTCATCTATATTTGTAAATCGACCTCCCTGTGCCAGACTGATTAATTTTGAAGACTTGTATTTTAATGTAGAGAAAGAAATCTTGGCTGAATGTTGTGGAGTTTGAGTTTTCTATAGGAACATTATTGATTCACAATGAATGAAAATGGGAGTTCAGCTGACTGGACCTCTCATTTTATCTGAAAATTTTCCAGAGCCAAGTCTATACATCTTGCTTAGGCAATCTTTTATAATTAATTTCCAGAAGGGGTGTATGCTTGTTTTCATTGGAGGGGAAGGGGGCAAGAAAATTCCCCGGACTGACAAATACACCTCTTGCTGCATCTATTTTTCATAGATTTACTGGTTATTGATTGTTAAGATGGTTTGACCACCCATTGTCATAGCATGGCGTTAGTAAATTAACCTTAAATAGTGTCAATCTTAATCAAACAAAGATAAGAAAGCTGTTGAAAAACATACAAAAAAAATTATATTTTTATTGTATAGAAAGACATTCTTGTTTCCTCAAACAGGATTCCAACTCGGGTCTCTGTGTATATATATATATATATATTTATTGTTCAACTAATTTACATGTGCACATTGTAAGATTTACATTACGAATAGTATTTTATGAACTCAAATATTCTGATATTACCTGTTGCATTGAAACGAACACAAAAAATTACTTTAATAAACGAAGTCTGTCAAGTCCTGTAGCATCACACCTGTACAGGCAAAGATGATTTCATTAAGACCCAGGTGTTTGTTTCATGAAGCTATCTGAGTCTACGTTGAACAGAACTGTCATGGCAATACTATGTCTTCAACACAGGTCTTCATGGTAATTACATGTTTTATAAACTAAGATCACTTTGTGAAACAGACCCCAGTTTTTAGAAATAATGAGTAGTCACTTTAGGTAAAACCAGTAATTTTACCTAAAGATAATGGACTGACATTGAACATGGCTTAAGCTCATTCACTAGCACATGTAATATTGAATAATTACGCGAGTAACCAGCCTAAGATATTCAGCCAACGAGAAACTGCTGTATACAGTGTTTCTTACTCCTTTCATATGGAATTCCTATCTGTAGAGAATCCATCCATCAGCTTCAGGTAAAACATTTATGCTATTTAGGAAGTGTTGAGACATGTAAGAAGTAATTTGTACTTTATTATTACTAATTTAAAATTGGATCTTGAATCATGATATTGCTTGTTGTTTGAGATTTTGCCAACGTTTGTGAACTTTGTGAATAAACGAAGGAACAGAATGTCTCTCAGAGTCCACCAAATCATCCACAGTAATGGAGTCCAAGTTTACCTGCAGTAATCAAAACAAAACAGGCTAAAATATACGATCTTGCAGGTAGTTTAACTTTAAATTGATTGAATGTCTTTCAACTACAAGTTAATCAAACAAAACACACAAGTATACATGTATATATTGTGCTAAAATACTGGCCATTTATATGTGTCATTAGAACAGTATTTAAGAAATAATACTGTTTGCTTAATGGATTGGGGTTAACATCATACTTAATGTTATTTCACTCCTTTGATGGTGTACCAGCCCAACTGGTGAAAACAGACATGACAGGAGAATCATAGGTCGCAAATGCCGCGAAATACAAATATATCAGAAACACTTTATTTAAGATCTGAGAGCATTAGGAAGCTCAAAATAGATGCCCAGGTGAAATGGCTAACATTTACCGTAGCACTTTGGATGTGCATGATGTCATCAGCTCCCACATGGTATTGAATATTGACAAAAAGACTTGGAAGAATAGGGTGGTTTTCTGTGTTGATAAACTCTATGACTACTGTACTCCTATCCATATGATGAACATCCAGTGTTACGCCATCCAGTCTGTTTATCAGCTCTACTGAATTCTCAACACTGGACAATAAAATATACAAGTGTTACAAATAGACATCTAAAAGGGTAGAAAACAAAATAACCCTCGTCAAATGATACGAAACTGCTAGTACATTTACCATAGAATTCTTCATTTATTTTATACACTAATGTCCAGACAAATAGGGGGTCATCAGGATAAGGTGCTATCTAATGGGTCACTTGTGTATGGTATGGTCAATTTTAATTTCAAGCTTGGAGTATTAGGAAAGTTTAACTGCACAAATAAATTCTCAAGTAAACATTGAACACATACTATTTATTATACAAAAAAAGAGATTATTTTACCGAGAGAATTGTGCATCCTGACCAGACTGAGTTTTCTCTGAGTTTGCCTCCAGAATCTCCTTTGATTGTTGAATATCCTGTCGGAGTTTTTCACTGCTCAGTTTAATTCTATCCCTTTCTTGTTTAGCAGATTTCAGAGATTCGTTAGTTAACCGCAGTGAATCCTCCAGCCGGGACAAATCATTTCTCTAATAAACAGAACATACAATTTGTATTTCAATATGAAAGGGTAAAGTGAAATGAATGAAGTAACATGACACCACCTTTGTAGAACACTGATCAAACAGTAACAAGATTAAAGATGCAAGGCAACAAAATTCTAAAATTGACATGATGCAAAAAAATTTGATGTGCTATAAGCTGCTTCCCCCAAGTAAACATTGATGTCATTAAACTGTTTAATAAAATATTTCTGTACAATATTTCTTTTGTTCTCTGAGTGAATAAAGTGTTCAAGATATAAGAATAAAATCTGTCTTAAAACCCCTGTTACCTGGGCCTGCAAGTGATCCTTTAGATTTGCATCAGCTAACTGGTTTGTTTCCACCTTAGCCTTCATATCTTCAAGTTTATCTCTCTGAAAATACATCACATAACATTAGGCAGGTAACTGTAAGCAAACATTACTGAAATGTTCAGACACAGAAATAAATCGTGCAAATATGAAGAACATTTTATTCTAGGTCAGCTGTAATCAAATAATTACAAATTAAATGCATTGCTCTGTCTATCACATATTAGAATGTTTCAACCGATTGATAAATATTTAATTCCATGCTCACGTGTATTTCACTTAAATGATATAAATCTATTACAAGAAGAAAAAACAAACTGACTCAACCATAACTTGGGCACTGGCGTCAAAATAATCTTTTAAACACAATGACCTGTATACCAGAGTAGGAACAATTGTATCACATGTTGGAGACAGCGCAGAAAGAAGAACCTTCACCCAGACTATCATTATTACCCATTCAGCAATTAAGTTAGACTTTTTTGAACATCTTGAAACAGATCAAAAAGTATTTTTGTTTGTTTGTTTGATTGGCGTTCAACGTTGTCCCCAAGGGTATTTTGCTTATATGACGGCGGATTTTCCACTTCACACTGTACACAGCCTTATTACAGTGAAAAACTGGGGGAAACCTCATAAAAACCATCCCCGCAATTGCTGGAGCCATAACATGTGACTTGCTCATATACCTGTTGGTCGACAGGGGGACTCGATCAGGTTCAGTTTCGGAAGCGCTCTCGCTACAACTAAGCCACAGCCATGGGCTCCAAATGTGTGTGAGAAGACCATGCCTCCTAGCTATGCTACATGGAACTTCCTAACTGCTAGAAATAGCAGAATGCTTACCATGGTCAGCATTTTATCTTACAATATATACAAATTACATGGCCTTACCCTGACTTAAACCATCTCATTTTCTTCCTTGAACACTTTTGGGGTTAGACCGATACATAAAATGACAAAATCAATCATTTCTCAGCAGTACCACACTCGTCCAAAAATGTCTTCAACAGTAATTAGGTCATGTGGTTTCAACGTTATATAGCATTTACAGGTAGACCTTATTTTTACATCTCGTATCTCTATATACTATATAGTCTATTATATAAAATATGTATTCGCATCAAGATGCATCCATGAAACCAGATCATCTACACTTCAATGACAACATACATCAAATATTGTTCCAATATCAATTACTTACATTTTGTTTTAGTTCTTCAACCAGTTTCTCCATTTCTTGAATTTTCTCCTGTAGCTTGGCATTAGCTGTTACAAAGATATATACATAGCATACTAATACGGTTTTAATGTACATGTAGTACTTGACTGAGGTAATTTACTTTATCTCTTATTTGTAATATTGTGCATAATCTCACCCTGAAATGATAGCTCTATGTATTGACTAAGAACAGTGTATAATCTCAGCCTGAAATAACAGCTCTATGGATTGTCACTAGCAACAGTGTATAATCTCAGCCTGAAATGACAGCTCTATGGATTGTCACTAGCAACAGTGTATAATTTCATCCTGAAATGACAGCTCTATGGATTGTCACTAGCATTAGTGTATAATCACATCCTGAAATGACAGCTCTATGTATTGTCACTAGCAACAGTGTATAATCTCATCCTGAAATAACAACTCTATGTATTGTCACTAGTAACAGTGTATAATCTCATCCTGAAATGACAGCTTTATTTATTGATTACGAACAGTGTATAATCTCACCCTGAAAAGATGGCTTTATGAAATGAAAAGCAACAGTGAATAATTTCACCCTGAAATGACAGCTCTATGGATTGACTAGTAACAGTGTAACTCTCACCCTGCAAGGACAGCTCTATGGATTGACTAATTTCCTCTGTTATGGTGTCTTTCTCCTCTTTGGCTGATTTAAGTTGAGCACAAATCTCTGCCAATGGGGTATCTGTTCAGAATTCAAAACAATGCAAAAAATATATGTTCTTGTTTAGCATGGTTTATTTCTATAAAGTACTTTCTATAGTACAAAAAGGCTAGACATGCTTTCTATAGTACAAAAAGGCTAGACATGCGTTCTATAGTACAAAAAGGCTAGACATGCTTTCTATAGTACAAAAAGGCTAGACATGCTTTCTATAGTACAAAAAGGCTAGACATGCTTTCTATAGTACAAAAAGGC